>JAGVSP010002054.1:0-91305 GCA_022494985.1 Micrasema minimum | reverse complement strand
ATCATAATAAAGTTATAAATGAAGCTCTAACATAGTAGTTAAGTATGCGTTGTAATTAATTAAATAAAAACTATTTATTTATTTTGTTTATTCTTCTCTTGGCGGGTTTCAAAAGAACTGAGTGTTTTTTTTTTTAAATCAAGAGATGGATTTAATTCAATCTCAGTGAGATGGATTATTCTGAAACCAGTAGAAAGAAGAATCAATTTTTGAATGAAAAATAAAAAAGTACACAATTAAAATCGGTAAATTGCTTATATATCTGTTTGCACCATTGTTTTCTGTGGTTTGTTTATGTATACGTGAAACCCGTACATGTACAGATACATATCTGGGACCAGTCAGTCTACAAACAGCGCAGAACTTGACAGCTCACAAATTAATGACCAATCCTCTTCTAACGGCGTGTTGTAGAAACTTTTGAAAAAAAAAGCTTGAATAATAAAAAGTCGATTACCAGAATCGGATATCGATGGATTTCTATACTAATATTAGCTCTATGTGTGTACACTCTCACGAAGAACTCGGAAAGTTGACCGAAGTATCGATAGTGTCGCTTGAGGTACGAAATGACCCACTACACAACTGCAGTACCAACCTACGTTCGGTCTGCTTAATTCAACTTCACGAAGGATTAAAACTAACATTACATATATGATGATTTTAGACCTTATTTTGCTGCTTAATTTATTATTCTACGAATTTCCTATAAGTTACAGATAAATTATTGATCAGATCAAGAGAAAATAACGGTTAGTTATATTATTTTATATATTACATTCCATTAATTAAAAATGGTATTTATCAATCGTAACAGGTAGCATAAATCTCAGTGTTTACATTTGCCTTCAGAGCTGTCGTGTGATATGATGTATGGATGTTTTCCTAATAATAATTGAGAGTTAGGGTCCAAAGCTTCTGAAGAAGCGTTTCTCTTTGCCTTTTACCTCTCTTCCCCAACTTACTTCCTACAGCTTGTTGTAATTCAAGGTGTAAAATACATTTTGTAAATGTCATAAATATTAATTGCCAGCAATTTTTACTGAAAACGCTTCAAGGGAGGGTCTTTTTTTAAATGTTTTTTTTAAATTTATTGGTTTATAAGCAAAATCGATTGAGTTGGCGTTATCGTAGTCGGGATTTTCGAAATGTTGTCATGTACCTATAATCAATTCATTAAAAAAATATTGATAAATTCCATTATAATATGTAAATATTGAGATAACTAGTACAATACATTTTGTGTTATGTAATCCACAATCAATAACAAAAAAATGCGATTGTAAGTACTACTAACTACCACTACTTTCCCTTATCTGCACCAATGGTGCATAGGGCACTGAAACGGTACACCAAGTGCAGTCTATCTTGATCATTTTATTACATAAAGGTAAGATGATCAGTCATACGCTTCAGTACCAGAACAATATGAAAATCACATGCAAATAAATATTTCCTGTTGACCCCCTACGGGGTCTACGAACCCGCGATCTCATGCACGGGAGCCAAATGCGCTACCACTATGCTACGAGGCGGACACTTTTGTAAGTAGGTACAGGTAAACTATTAAAATAGTTTGTTATTGTCTTCAAAACCCTGAGCACCATTTTTTTTTTATATGATTATTATTAATTATTATAATTTTATTTTCTCTTCCTGATAATTTACAAAAATATTATTATGTAAGGTAGCTTTCTATTTATCATTTTGGCAGAAATCTAAATATTCATTACGTAATGTTTTTTTATTTCTTTAGCTTACGGCACAAAGGACCGAAATGAATTAAAAATTGTTTTATTCGACGTAAGCATGAATTCAATTAAATATGAGTCTATTATTTGAATAGCTAAATAAAAAATGGATTAACTCCACTTTTCCTAATTTTACAGGAGACAATATAAAATCTTACCTATATCATGGTTGTATTTCTTCAGAGTTGCGATTAATAAATGCATAATAGGTAGATAATTAGATACCTATTATTATTTATTTATTTATAGACGGCGCATTATTGGAAAATTAACGCCAATTTATCGTTTTTTAAATTAACCGCTACAATCCAAAGAGTAAAATATATTTTATTTTAGAACTACCTACACATCGTGAGCGCTTAGGCAGAAATCACTAACTCCATAAATATTGTTTTGTGATAATCAATGTTAGTGCTTTTACTGCGCTAAAGGAGTGGTTAAATCTTCACTTTCAAAGAGTTTTTATTTGATTTATATGTTTAAATTACTTCTAAGAAAGTTACTTTTCGGTGCTAAATTTCATTACTTTTTCTACGAATTGAGATTTAAAACCGAATATTGGTAAACCATTTCTGCCTGAATATCCACGATAGTAAATTGCCATGCCTCACAAAGGCCGTGTTATTTTGAAAGGCCGATTTTGTATTTTCAAATTACGATCGCAAAGTTAAAAATTATGTTTTTGAATAGTTTTGATTAATTACGCCAGTGATATAGTTTCTATATCAAACTCTTGCAAAACGAAACCATTTCGAGAAAAGAAAGTAAAGAATACATGTCCCGAACAATGTTCGCAAAAACAAGGTTATGAAGAAAGGCTCCATTAACGTTAAATGTGAACACAGAACATGAAACTGTCGGTGTAAATCTTCTTCTGTCAACGTTACCCGTGTGAATATCAGCCGAGTATTACAGAAAAACATGGAGATTACATTTCTGTCACTTCATCACTGATATTTATGTGGCGCCGAAAGTAACCTCGGATATTCTCAGGATCTCAGGTACCAATAATCGTAGAAAACGTGGACTTGGGATATCGCATTACCGGTGATAAACGCTGCCAGTGCAGTCTACTCTCGTGTGTTATTTTGGAGACTAGGTGCTGTAATTGGGGAAGTGCGAGGGGCTATCATTACAGTCAAATTTACATTGGAGATTCCATGATAAGCCACGCCGACCTCCTCATCATCTTAATATTAGTGCCGTTCAACGCCTATTAGGTACCTATTTCAAAACTACTTACAGACAAATATCAAGAGTATATCTCTGTAAGTAGTAGTAATGCAAAAACGTCACTTCACTAAAGAACTTTAATGCTTTAAGGTATTTTTTGTGCTATAAATTTTTTTTTGTAACGGCGCTACTTTAAAGTTTTAGCGCTTTTACCTACTCGTATGTTTATTAAATTTTGTTGGAATATTGTTTTAAATGTTTTATGTCAACAAATGGCAGACCTAAATCATTCTTAAATCTGAAATCCGAACACGAATTTCTTATATACCTACCTTCTCGTACTTTAATAATAAATTAATGAAAACCCGCCACTTTGCTGATGTATCTATCAGGTTTATTCAGTTTATTGTACGAAGTTTCGTGTTATTTGCCATCGGATAATGGTCTGACAACAATTAGCCAATCGTGTTTTATTGTTCCTACTAATTGGTAACACGATATTTGCTTTCAATCAAATCTGGTGTGGATATTTCTGTAGATATGATGTATTATTCACGTACTAGTAGGACCTGCCTACATATATCAGCATAACTCTACATCACGTGGTTAACGAGGTCAATTATTATAAAAGTTCATTAATTACAAGGAGGCTTATAAATTGATATGTAATAATAGGTATGAAGTAACAATGTATGCCAATATCTGAATATATCTTAAAGCTAAATCTGCACTCCGATGTGTAGTTTGACTGTCATAAAATTCGGGTGTTAATTGGACCAAGAGACAGAGAAATTTACGATTATGATAACGCCGAATATTGAACCAATGCTTACGATAAACGAGAGAAAGAATAATATTTATTGAAATGATATAGTATCACGAGAGTGGCCTGAAACTACTGACCAGGTATGAATGTAGATATCACAATAATTATTGGCCATCGATAAAAGACAATAATATTGTCGAAACCCCATTATTAAAATGAAACGAGCTCACTGATGGTATCTCAATTATTGACGTAAAAACTAGTATCCAACAGCCTTTAAGGTTTCTTCTTCCTGTTTCATTTTGGTGGAACACTTTTTACAGTTAAAGTTTCGTAAAGATTAATCGCTTAATCACGAGTCAGTCAATTACCAGGAGTTATAATATATCCATTTCGTAATCCGACTTCTGCATCGGTAATAAAGAGCAGCCAGTATCCAGTATATTTACCTCGGTACACTTGTGTATTGATCATGAGCATGATCATGTCTTTATTAAGCGAAATGAGGCTTTTCTGTGCTAAGGAGAAAATGCTCGGACATGGAATGTCCATTAGGTTCCTATCTCAGCGTGTGGTCCCGTATAAACTTGTCAACATGGAATCATACGTTGTCTTTTCAGTTTTTTTCCGCATTTAAACTTTTAGTTATCTTAATCATACGAGAGAGGATTATTTTTCTCTGAAATATGTAAATGAGCAGCTATTATCGTTACAGACCACAAAATATAAATGTAGATAGATAGGAGGTAGGTACCAAGTACCTAACATACATATTACATGTAATGCAAATGTTATATCTATTTAGTTTATAAATTCAAATAGTATATAATATGATAGTTGATATTATAGATCATAGCTTTTTAAATTAAAGGCTAATTAATTTTTAATCATGTTATTTATTTTGCTAACAGCTTAAATTTTTATATTTTCTCGTGTAAATAATAATAACTCAAACCACGGAAAGTATTGGTAATAAAAAAGTTCATTTAAAATATATATATATATTGGTGTAAGTTATTAGAACAAAAAACTAAAAACAATAATTCCAAATTGTTATATATCTTCATGGAATATACTCCGCCCCGCCCGAGGCAAGCTCCTTTTGTCTTGCCGCCTATCAATATGAACATAATATTAACTATTTCATGTAATTACATTATTTTTAGTGTTGTAAAACATAACACATTACCGTTTTATCAATACTGATTGGCTGTAGGCTTCTATCTATTTGGTTTTTAGCCTCCATCATTTTTGATTGTGGTGATATACTTATATTAAAAATATTATTATGTACTAAACTAGGGTTACCAAATACCAGGACTGATGATTTGTTGTGACATCAACATTTTTGAATTGTCGAAAAATAGAAAAGACTTTAAGCTTTACTTATTAATTCATCAATTAATTGACTTTTTCATAAGAAAAATACAACTAATAGAAACACGCATTATTACCACTGTTGTTTTATGATGACAAGTTGATTGGTGGCAATCATAACAATAATAATAATAATAATCCTTTATTTAGCATCATCTTTGATACAGTACATAAAATAAAATAAAATATAATATAAAATAAACAAAACAAAAAAATAAAATAGAATAAAATAAAATAAAATGAAACAAAAAAAAAAATAAAATAAAATAAAATAAAATAAAAAGATAAAAATGTGGTCAAGGTGGTCGAAAATTTAAAGTTTTCGACCAATGCTTCAGGAGTGGGCCGTCCGCGAACAGCAGCGCGGCTTGGATAATTCAGTCAGAATTCGTGACATTTTTTAAAATTATTAATTGATTTAACTGCTACCCTAAATACAAAAAATACGAGTACATGCGTGTTTCCCAGAGGGTACTTACTACTTCTACTACTTTCTCTTATTCAATGGTGCATAGGGCACTGCATCGGTACACCACGTGCAGTGTATCTTGATCATTTTTATTACATTAAGGTAAGATGAACAGTCATACGCTTCAGTACCAGTCCGAGGTACCACACATGAAATATTAATATGAAAATCACTTGTGATTACACACATACTTAATAATGTCAGGATTTTTCATTCGTACGCTTGGCAACCCTGTACATATACGGGACCTGAATCGTTAGCAAAGGTTAATATTATGCATGATGTGCATTTCACATGTGTTGCCGAATGTGGCTGATGATCTCGGAGCCCGCAGCGCCCGTAATGGCGGGCTCTAGGCCTCCAGTGTATGCTATGGCCTGTGTAGGCCGCGCCCAGCAAATTGGGTGCTGGTGCAACAGCAGATTTCAATCACGATACAGCAGCCGAACCAGCAAACCAGCAAACCCACAGCCGCCGGCTCCCCAGCTCCTCAACCAGGGCTTTCCAAGCCAAGCTCTTGTAATCACTCATTTCTTCACACCACTAACGCTATTCCACATAACGCCTCGCTAAATTACCCGATACAGCTAATCTGATCTAACAGTTTGAACTCTCAAACTGAGAATCTAAACAATAATGTTCCTTAGTCGTTGATTGGACTGATGCATTTGTTTACCTACATACTGTTAGATATAATAAAATCTATCTTAATAAGTTCTAGATATTTTAATGGGCTCGGTTGGTTTTTGAGATTGTATTTAGAAAGTTGTGGCGTTGTTTATATGTTTTTTTATTAACAAACTAACCATCACGCCATTTCCCCGGAGGGCTAGGCAGAGAGGATAGAACGCCACACCACTCTGTCCTGGCACGCTTCTCTTGCTTCCTCCACATTCATACATCTTCACATGCACGCACGTCGATTATTCCGACTTCTTTTTTAATTGTATTTTTGTAAAACAGTTTCTGGCGGATAAATGCTACGTTCTAACATTACTAGTCAAAGATAGATTTAAAACATTATCAGTATGACGGTATAAAAAAAAAATATATATATAAGTATCTATTTACCGATCAAACGGAAGAAAGTGCGTAATTTATCACGTTTAGGGAATTTATCCGGAACGCCTCTACAGGAAGTGGGAAAGTGGGAAGTTCGACACCTCTGGTAATGGACAATGTAGTACACAGTCCGCTACACGAGCCGGGGACTAGTAAAGGTGGAGTGGAGAGCATCGCAACATGATGTGTCGTGTGGAACTCTCACCACAGCCAACAGTCCGCCACAACTCACACACGAGATGAAGAGATATGATTCATATTCCACTGCTAAATTAACTTCACCGCGTGCCGTTCATCATGTCTCGCGATACCTATCCACCATCCACCATCCACTATCCACCACTTAGCGCTGTCATTTCACCAACTGACACCAAACATCAATGGTTTTCTTCGTTATCATTCTCATTTTTAATACCCATATCACTATTTTTGTTCACATATTAAAAATTGAAATTTCGCAATGTCTTTGATCATGATTTGATTTATTGTATCCCTAATTTTTTTTTTCATAATACTGTTAAATAATTGCTTTCACGTAACAAATTATTAAGATTCACTGCACTTAAAATGCTGAATATACTTGTTTAATCCAATACAAAAGCTCCAACCTTTCCCTGGACTGTTTTAAAGACATTTTTTTTTTTTTTTTTCAATCTAATGCTCCCTAGGAGTTTTAACAATAAACTCATTTAGGGACAAATAAAAAACACATATTCATTTTATTCTAATACGCACTGACATCACTTAGATCACAAAATAAACACAATATATACAAAAAACTATTGAGTCTTTTTTCAGTCCAGCACAAAATCCATAGAGTTCTACCGTTTTATTTCGACAAGCTAAACCGCGATTTTACGATTGTTAGTGTGGTAAAAACTCTGATGAATTAGATACCAATACAGTGCCCTTTGCATTGAGTGCGTATAAGGTTCCTGGTAGTATTTCCGATAATATAAAGTACCTAGCCATCTACATAAGCGTGGCCAATTTAACAATAAGAGTAACCTCCTCTAAAAACGTTATTGCAATAACTCCAAGGGATCTATCTAGAAAGACAAAAGTGTTGGGTTTGTAGATCTGTGGCGTCTATTTAACATCGGCATTCATAATATAATAACCTTTTCCTCTCTATAAACCAAATGATTCGAACAAACCAACCGGTGTTATTGCCAATTCCAGCGGAATTAATTTCCAGGAGGCAGTTCTGTGTTGTCATAATACACCTAGTCCAGTATCGGGATTAGATCGGAAGAGTAATTTACTGCTTCAATGGGAAATGTTTCAACCATCAAACTTTATCTGATCGTAAAGTCAAGCAAATAGCTGATCAAGCCTACGTAACAACCTTAACACATTGGATTAGAAATCGGCTTAAACGGCTTTCTTGCAAATCTTACTTTATTTATCACACAGCTATTATTCATTTTTATATGTACCTACTCATAGTACCTACGACAATCTAAGGCGTCATCAATAAACATTTAAAAATGTTAAATAAAATAAATAGTCCCTTCTCGGAGGGTGTAAAAACACCTATGTAAATGTTAATAAATGGCGTCGACGTTTGTATTTCACCCCCTCCGCCTCCTTGTCATAAAAGTTTACCAACTTTTACTAATCTTTACAGAATTAACTTGTTAATTGTTTTCACCTCCCCCTATATTGACGCCATTAACCTATAGATTTCTGGCCAAAAACCACATTTCAATGCCAAAAATTCAATATAAGTGACGTTTCGTATTAAAAACGAGAATTTATAAAGTCTGACGATTATGGCCTAAATAGCGAAGACTATGGAGATAATTGAATATGAAATTTAAATATTTTTTGTAATGTATTCTTACAACTTTATTAAAATAATTGATTTAAAAAAACATCTACAAAGTGAGAGCTTCTAACTTATTTGATATTCATTTTAAGCTTAGGGATTCCACTAAGATTGATTGATATCCTAGTCCTAGTGGAATCCTAAATCTGAAATAATCAAAACTATGAAAATATTTTACACTATACACCGTGTACCAATATACAAGCAGGAAACTAGTGAATCTATGTCATATTTGAAATGAATTTATACATTTTTACAAATTGTTATTTTATATTAATATCGAAATCTAAAGGGGAATTTGTGCAATTGTTCTTATTCTACGATACTTATGAAAGCTTTAACAAGAACTTTTTTTATAGCTCAGATTCAAGTCATATTACACATCTCCAAATATGATGTAGATTCACCAGTTTTCGGGTTGTACTACGAGTTTTGTTACTCAATGTACATTCCCAAATAGTCTTGGCACCCTTCCTCATATTTTAATGACAATAAAGTCTGATTTATATTGTCATAAAACCTCGAAGCTGTCAAATGAATTAAAGACACAATAAACAAGAAAGAAGAAGAAGAGTAATTGAGATATATCAGTCCCGAGCACCCACCTGCCGTCCCTCGGAGGACCGTAAAAATGTTAAATAATTAATTAGTCGTATCATTACATCACCTCTTCGGAGGAGGAACACAAATATTAGACATGGGAGATAAGTATTGTCTGTATCTGTCGGTTTATGACCCACTTAATTCCCGCTGCGGTGATAAACACCCAGTATATTACACGAAAGTGCGCCTAAGTTTGACCACACGAATAGAATATCTTTTCCTGCCGCATGCCGGGTGGGTGCCTAGAACATTTTACACAATACTTCATTCTTTGCCCATTTTCTTGGGAATGAGTTTCGTCTCAACTGTTGCGCCTTGCAACAAGCACCTAGCATTGCATACTGGCTACTGGCTTTCCTCAAGGTTAGCAATTGGGTCCTATCTAATTATTATCATGGATTTTTTGCTATTATTTATGCTTTTCAATTACATAAACACACTTTGGGCACAATTTGTATTTTTCTTGAACTAAATGTAAAAAAATTATACTTACACAATGGAACATGAACAGTTTATGTGTTTTTCTAATATTTTTTATAATAAAACAAGGATATTTGGAAAAACCAATCAAATCATAATATTATTATTTCTGGTAAGATTCAATCATTCTCAAAAGACATGTTTTATAACACCAATAATTGTATTTTTAACGATTTTATTTCAATAAAAAAAAAAATTTTCGACAACATTTAACTACTTAACTTAATCATGAAATTCTCTGAATGGCATATTATTCAGAATCAACGACAAAATACATTGGTACAGAAATTTGATCGTTATTTAGTAGTTCCGTTTAAACCATAAAATACAAATATTTAGTCATTTTTGATTGAGTCATAAACGTAAAGATCATCTTGTCAATAATTTAGAATCGGATTTAAAACGAATAAATCTGGAGCCTCGAGTTATGGTAATATTCTTCGTAGGAGGTTCGTACTATATTATCTGTAGGAGGTTCTCTGCTGCTCTGAGTGAGGAAGATGGTCAATCATTTCAAATCATCATTAAAAAATAACGTTCGTAATAAAAAATAGGCGATTTCAAATCCACCCACTAAACTGTTAAACGTCTTTAGCAGATTTCTATTAAAAAGCCAATATTTCATTGATATTTATGTCCGTTTGATATGTGTTCGAGGTATTGTTACAAACATTCATGTTTCCGAGAATGTTTTCCTTATAATTTGTATTGCTGTAACTTTTTGTTGTTATTAATAATAAAAGCAATACTTTTTGCAATAACAATTGAATTACGAAAACACAACTTTTTAATTTATTCCGCAAGAAACACCAGAATTTAGATAATTATTGGTGACGCTTTTTGCAATACTATGCTAATCCTATGAGTATCTTGCGTGAGACTATTATGACTTTGTTTCTCT
Source organism: Micrasema minimum (assembly GCA_022494985.1). Taxonomy (NCBI): domain Eukaryota; kingdom Metazoa; phylum Arthropoda; class Insecta; order Trichoptera; family Brachycentridae; genus Micrasema; species Micrasema minimum. Next base: position 80,892 of record JAGVSP010002054.1, on the reverse strand, counting down.
GTCTGATAAGTATGTGAATAGGCTGAGGATAGGGTGCGGCAAGGTTCAAATGAGAATAAGATTTAACCCCTCAATCTCCCCACCTCATTTGTCCTTTCGAACCTTTCCTTGTGTTTATGACAATCTAATAGCCGACACTGTGATAGGGGCAATGAAAGCATTTGTTCACGTGTTATATTTTCTTTTTCGATCCAGTAAAATCTATTAGATCTAGCGGATGAACATAAAAAAATCGATAGAATGGTGCTGGAGTGAAAAAATACTGAATAATGTTTATAAGGTCTTAGGGAATGGGTGAGGCTTTCCTTCTTATACCCACCTAATAAATTATATAATAATAGCGATCCATATCCATGTATATGTATTTATAATAGTACATACAATATAAAGGTAGTAATATATAGTACTTCCTATGGACTACCTAATAGATATGTCAAGTTCAACATTGATTTCCTTGTAAGATATATTTAAGCAGCTTGTTCCCCGGGACTCTTGTCCTGTGACAGGCGACAAGCGGCGCAGGACATGTTTATTCTGATTCTGTTTTCATGCGTGGTTCGTGGTTCTGTACATCTGTACCTGGAAAGTCCAATACACAATCAATCATTTAACACTTTACACTCGCCAAATACAAAGTGTATCAATAATTATCGGCCACATATAGGTACTTACGTATTGGTGCATAAAATATTGGTAACAGAATTTATCTCGATAAATTTATGAGCGAGCACTTTTTTAAGATTGTTTTATTTTTTACATATACCGAACTTTAAACTCCGTTAGCTTTACTTGACAGTCTTATTTTGAAAAGATTAATTTATTCATTTTCTTTAGTACCTACAAGTGCAGTGTACCTTGATCATTATTTTAGGTACCTGAAGACAGTCAGCCTGACGCGTGTCTGAAATACGCAAAAGCATAAAAATGTGTTTACTGAAAAGCTACTGAAAAGGTCCAATGAATTTGACAAATTTTTATAGAAGTTAAAAGTGCGTAATTAATTTTCCAATATTTGTATCCTGACAGGCGCTAATAAAATGCCGAATATTTACAAACGATATCCGCTTTATTCACAGCTCCACGGCCCACATGGTAGGTAGGTAAATAGTTTAAATATGCGGAAAAGAAAAGTTTGTTTATCAATCCATTACTTCCCACAATCCTTCGTAATCTTCATAAGACTTCTTCATTGCTCATAAAAATAATATAAAATGCCTCCTAAATATCAAAGCCTCGTTTATATCGGTATTATGTCGGAGCTTTGAGCAATCTTCGCTCGACAGTTTACCCATACGTAGGAAAACACATGAAACCATGCATTTTCTAAAAAAATAAAATTGTTTAATTATTTTACATACTTAATTATCAATTGTTTTTTACTCTATGAATACCTCACTGAAAAATATTCGGATTAAGGTAATCATTTACAAAAAATATATTCATTTGCCAAAAAATACATTTTTAATAGTATTTTTTCGTAAGTAGTAAATACCTACTTTTAACAAAATAAACATAAAAAGTGCATTTTACATAAAAACCAAAAATAGGTAATAATATACCCAAAATAAACTAAATACATAATATAATATTAAAAATGTTATTATTATTATTACATTAGCTTTTAATATAAAATATAGTATAATTTATACAACTAAATTATTAGGTTTTATCGGAGTATGGAGAGAATGACAACTTAGTCTGCTTCTTTGTACAAAGATAGTGCAGAGTGTGTAAGGGTAAATGGATCATTCAATTCTTGGGATATGATTGTGATGTCACCGTATAGGTACATGGATAAATGTATGAAAGAATTGAAAAGTATGGATGTGGGAGCGAAAATGAGTGATTTAATTGTCAGGTGCCTTTTGTACGGCGATAACGAAGTCGTCCTAGCTGATAGCGAAGAGGAACTGCAGTCCTTGGTTACAAAGGTTTACAATGTAGATTTGCTAATGAATGTGCAAAAGTCGAATGTGATGGTTTTTGAAAGAAATGAAAATATGACTAAAAGTAAGATTGTAGTAAGTGGAGATAGTTTGAAATAGGTCGAGGAATCCGTAAATCTGGGTAAGTATGTTTACTAGAGATGGAAATATGGACAAGGATATTGAAAGGAGGGTTAGTGCCGGCAACAGAGTAGTTAATGGTGCCTTAAAATCTGTCATAGCAAATAAATGCCTATCGCAAGAGGCTAAATGAGCAGTTCATAATGGAATCCTGGTACCAACCCTGGAAGCGAAGCATGGAGTTGGAAAATAAGGACGAATTTCTATTGAAAGGCGATCTATCAGGCGAATGTGTGGAAAACCCATGTACTTATGTCGAAATTAGAGCAGAATGCAAGGCATTATCGACAAAATTTAGAAAGATCTTTTACGATGGTTCGGTCATGTGGAGCGAATTAATGAAGAAAGAATGGCTAAAAGGATTTACGATGCAAATGTGTCTGGATGTAAAAGTCGAGAAAGGTCGAGAAAGACATGATTAAGAACAACAAATACTTGAAAGTGGTCATGTGAAAAGTCGTAATAATTGACGTGCGTGCATGAGAAGGTGTATGAATGTGAAGGGAAGGTGGCAAGGGAAGTGTGCTAGGACAGAGTGGTGTGGCATTCTATCCTCTCTGTCTACCCCTTCGGGGAAATGCCGTGATGGTTAGTTTATTATAAATATTATATGTAGAGTGATAGTATCATATATTTAGAATTATTTCGAGTTGACAAACTTTGTTTCTTATAGTAATCAATTTTGAAATTATACTTTATGATAAAATCAGTTTCAGTTGCCTAATAATCCCATGATTAATGTCTAAAATAAGGAATAATTATTTCAAACAACTGTTGGGTCTAATTTGGCGAATATCAAATCGTTAATTATTATAATATAAAAGTACGTTATAATAATTGAATTTACCTCGAAAATTTATGTGAATATGTAGCACCCACGATAAGCCATTAAAATCCCACGTGAAAATATAAATTATTAGTTTACGTGTGATCCAAAAGATAAATCTCCAAATTGTTTGATCGTGTTTTGAAATTAGTCGTGAATTGAATTTTATTGAATGCGTTCTTGCCAGTAATGGAATAATGATTGCCAGTATGTTTGACAAAATAATAATAATGTATTTTTGTAGTTTAATGTAGCAACACTGGGTGGGAGGAAATTTCATTACAATGTCATAGCGTAGTCGCATAATATTATATTATTACATAGACGTGGTCTGATACAAGACAGACTGCAAGAAGACATGACTTAGTTTTGATGACGTAGCTTTTGTAAAAATTTAGGGCGACTGACTTAATACAGCATAAAATTACGTTTAATTAATAGTTCTTTTTCTTTATATCCGCTCCCTGTATAGATCATATCGTCACCTGAATGAAGAACTAGCCTGAGTAACCCAAATACAACAACTTTTTTTAGGACCAATATAACGATTTTATTTTCCATAAAAAATGTATGGGACAGATGTCATGTTTCATGTTTTTGTAAATTATTTTCAACGTTTCTTTAATTTGAGATGGGACATTTTTTACCGAAATAAGATTGTTTCGGTTGAAATTTTTTCATTCTTGAATGGATCTACAAACTGCTTCCAAGTTAAGCGAGCTGGCATGCGCCCATGCGTGCTTTCAAGCAATATATGTATTAACTAACTAACTAACTAACCATCACGCCATTTCCCCGAAGGGGTAGGCAGAGAGGATAGAACGCCACACCACTCTGTCCTGGCATACTTCTCTTGCTTCCTCCACGTTCATACATCTTCTCATGCAGGCACGTCGATTATTCCGACTTCTTACATGCCCACTTTCAAGCACTTGTTTTACTTGATCATGCCATGTCTTTCTCGGCCTTCCTCGACTTCTACATCCAGGCACAGTTGCATCATATATTTTTTAGCCGTTCTTTCATCATCCATCCATTCGCTCTACATGACCGAACCAACGTAAAAAGACCTTTCTTTATTTTGTCGATAATGCTTATCTCAGCCTTGCATTCTGCTCTAATTTCAACATTAGTGCACCTATCATACATAGTTTTACCACACATTCGCCTGAGAGATCGTGTATTATTACCTAAATATACGATTTTGGGAATATTTTCAAATATCTACTTGCAAAAAGTTTTGTAAGATTTAATTAAGTACCTGAAGTAGAGTAAAATTTACACATTTTATTTTATAACGTGTTACAATAAGCGAAAGGTCTATAATTTGAAGCATACCTACGATTTTAAACAACCCGATTGAAATGAATTAATTTGTGTTTTGGACTTGGAAATAATGGTAATGTTCGTTTTTGGTAACCTTTAAAATGAACGAATGCTGAAGTTTATGACAGAACCTAGAACCTACCTCCATCTCCAACGACACAAGTCCAATGTTCCTACGCGATCTCCTTAACCCACGACCGTCATCATAATGCTCTCTTAACAATCTCATGAAATGTCCTTTATCTGCCCTAACACGGGACACAGGACGACCGGCAGACTGGTGACATATTCATTGCCCATTATTATTATTAGGAGGTACAATAAACACGAGACATACAAAAACATAAACACCAGAGATCAAACCCAATGCTCACACCTCGGAATTCCAACCAAAATTTTAAGCAAATGTGCATTTAAATGAGAAAATTAGCAGTGGGTACCCAAAATCAAGTGATAAAATCAATGCACTCATAACGAAAAATCCCTTTCCTTCAGGGTGTCTTTACTAAATTCAACTCGTGTTTATTGTTTATTTTATTACACACATGTATATTATTATCTTCAGTACAATGACTATGTCTTTATATGTTATGTTTTTATCTCTGTATTTATTGTTTCCACGCGACCAATACACGGAAATAATGGGTCAATAATAGTTATTTGGTGTATCTTACCTGTCACTATTAACTGAGCGACGTAATCTCTCCTTTCAAGTGATGGGTTCTGGGTTCTGGTCATTTGATCTCTATTTCACTTTCATTATCGTCGTCCATAAAACCGATCGATGGAGATTATGACACTCGGGGAAAACAATTAGCTCGCCCACACTACATATTTATGTAGAAAGTACTCTGATACAGTAAACTACAAAATGAGATTTTGCAAGAACAAGTCCAAAACGATCCAAATGCAATCCTATAATGTATTCTATATTCCATTTAAGTATCTATCTGGATTCATCTGACCGTGTAAGTCGATATCTTCTCCGCTGAAGGGAAAATCAATGGCCTTCGTCATATCGAATTACATTTGTGTGGGATCTACATTATTATTTCATGTTCGCTCTCTTTATTCGATTATTTTTATTTTTCAGATCACCAACATCGATATCATCGCTACATTTACATAGATCTCCACTTTCCTGAAATTCGAAATGGGTAAGCGTTTTCAAATAATCATGGTTAAGCCTAAAAAAGTCGAGTTAGAAAATGCGGTTTTCGATATCTTTATTTGAACTATATTCTATTTTAATGTCTGCCTTCAAAACAATTTACATTTCATTTTTTTAAATTTATTTACAAGTACGTTTCCTTTTTTGGAATGTTAAAATTTCTCATTGTTTTCTTCAAGCCCCGTTCGCGGTTTTTACGAGTTGTTAATTTATTTTCAGAAGCTTCTCTTAGTCCTAAAAACGACATTAAAATTTCAAAGAAGAAACGGTCTTCAAAAAAAAAAGTCTAAAAATAACGAAGAAAAGGAACAGAGACAAATCACAACTTCCCCGTCTTGTTTCGAGGAATAATACTCCACAAGAAAAGATTTTACACGAAGATGTCACTAAGGAGATGTCCGCAGTCTCTATTTCTTCTTCGAGTAACAAACGTAAATCCTCTACACCAAAGAAAATAGAAAAGATGACTAATATTACTAATTTATTGGATGAGAATAATAAATCGCGAGAAACGGGCGAAGACGATACAAAACAGAAAGATGCTATAGTATTCTTGCCTTTGCTTCGCTGTTAGTTAAGCAGAAAAAATCCGATAAAATGGAAAATGGTACAAACCCAGACAAACATCAAACTCGTGATTTTGTAAAAGATATAAAAAACATGATTTTTTCCAACTCGCCAGTTGAGACCGAGAAAGTAGATTCTCCGGAAAATGAGCAGAAAGATGATAAACAGATTTCTAATGAAGAATATGTAAAAGAAATCCTAAAAACACTCACTCCATTACTGGGGTCCAAAACAACGACCGATAATAAGGAAGATACTAGTAGATTAACAAGGGTAAGAGGACAACCTTCATCATCCATCGATCCTTGGGTCAAAAGGTCACAGATCCTACTGGAGAAACTCAAAGCGTCAGAGAGAGCGAGAGAAAAGGAAAAAAGGATGCAGTCTCCCTGTACTCCGCTGGCTAACAAATTGGCTACAGCGAGAAAAATGGCGGAGGCAGCAGCGGCGATGGCGGCAGCACCAACAGTGCCGGTACAAATACCAGAGAAAACTGAAGCATCTTCGTCTAAGCATTTAGCACACAACATGGATAGGAAAACACCAACTCCATCGGCTTCGACTTTGCCAATTCCTAGAATATCTCTAAAAGCAAAACCACCATCTCCAATGGACATACCTAAAACAATTTCTGAAAAACAGGCCGAAAGGATAAAAATCACCACCGATCTCACGGCATTGAGGGCCAAAATACTGGCGGCCAAACGCCTGTTAGACGAGTCGGACGCCATGATCCACCAGGAACTGGCAGAGTGCTTGGAGGAGATTATAGTGACCAACGAAACTCTCGGAAACTGCAAACTTGAGGAAATTGAGGACTTGAAAAAACTTATTAACAGGCAGCTTTTCAACGAACATTCGGCTGATTCGGACTTACCCACTAGTGAGACCCACCCGTAATGTTATTAATAGTAATGAAAACATGACAATCTGACGATAAAGTAAGTGCGACTAATTTTACTTTTTGATTTTTATTATTTTCACAATTTTCAATTACAATATTATTATTACCAATTGACGAAGTATTTTGTATTTTTACATGAAATTAAATTGACTTTTAATTAATTTGTTGCGTGCATTTGTACAACTTTGTAATTTGTTATCAAGTATTTTAGTGCTATTAAAATTGACCTACGTATAATAATATTAGTTTTATTTTAATATCATAATTGGTGCGTGTATTGTTGACAAACCATTCCAATTTGCAAAAAAAAAAGCTTTTTTTTTTTAGTGGAAATCATAAAAATAATAAATTTAATTAAGAGTCTACCCAAACTAAACGATGTTTAAAAATAAACAAATGGGGTTTCAAGATAAACGAAAGCGAAGCATGGAGTTGTAAAAAAGAGGATGAAAGTAGATTGAATGCAGTTGAAATGCGATCTCTCAGGCGAATGTGTGGTAAAAACTATGTGTGATAGGTGCACTAATGTTGAAATTAGAGCAGAATGCAAGGCTAAGATAAGCATTATCGACAAAATTAAGAAAGGTCTTTTACGTTGGTTCGGTCGTGTAGAGCGAATGGATGATGAAAGAACGGCTAAAAAAATATATGATGCAACTGTGCCTGGATGTAGAAGTCGAGGAAGGCCGAGAAAGACATGGCATGATCAAGTAAAACAAGTGCTTGAAAGTGGGCATGTAAGAAGTCGGAATAATCGGACGTGCGTGCATGAGAAGATGTATGAACGTGGAGGAAGCAAGAGAAGTATGCCAGGACAGAGTGGTGTGGCGTTCTATCCTCTCTGCCTACCCCTTCGGGGAAATGGCGTGATGGTTAGTTAGTTAGAATTTTTCATTACTTTGAATGCTCAGTTCGAAGCAATAATTTCAGTAATCTAAAACTACTGATTTTATAACATTTCTGTTCTTAACTGTTTTCTAACATAGTATAAATGAACTCAATATATCTAATGAATCGATAAAAATAAAAGTTCAGTTTTGTGTTCGTAAAACGTGTCATTAATATCAGTTTTCAGCGTTGCGATATGACGGAAGTCCAAATGGCTGAGGAATACCAGACCTGTCGATTTTTTACACACGTGTCAAATAAATAATTGAGAAGTAATCTACAAATCGTACATGTAAATTTGTTACATTTTGCGAGGCACGGATCAGATAACCGACATATTATCTCTTGTCGGTGGAAAACCGGTAGCGGTGTCGGTAGATTAGCAACCGCTAAAGTTATTAATACAAATCTCATTTGGTTAATGTAGACGACTATTTGTCGGCAATGTTGCTAATGAATGGACAGATCGATACTTCAGTTGAGGAATCATCCATCATCGGGAGAAAGATATCAATTAGGTGACACGAGTTATCATTACGAAGCTGGACGTTTTGTCTTGTCTTGTAATGCTTCATTCTACATTTCAGTTTATGGCCTTTTAATTAGGACTTGTTAGGAAGTAATAATACTTGTGTCCAAATTTAATTATTACTGTAGAGATATTTATGACTTTACAATCCTTAAATTTATGCACAAATTTATTGCATAAATTTTCGAAACTGGAGTATTGAACGCTAAATTAATATTCAAATAACACACCTACTCTGATCGATAAAAAAATGTTACATGAATATAAATATTATGAACAATTCTCACTGATTTTATGTAATAATTGCTGGTTGATTTCGAATCTGCTTTCCAAAATTTTCCGGCTCGTACCTGCGTTATTTGATCAATGATATTTTCTTATTACTTGTATGTTTTCTAAAAAATACTCAAAAACCTCGCGTGTTACATATAAATATATCAAGAATCAGACCTCGATGAAAACAGAGTTAATGGTGCCTTAAAATCGATAGTGGCAAATAAGAACTTATCGAAAGAAGCGAAATTGGCAGTACACAATGGAGTTCTGGTACCAACCCTTATGTATGGTAGTGAAGCGTAGTGTTGGAAAAAAAAGGATGAAAGTAGACTAAATGCTGTTGAAATGCGATCTCTCAGGCGAATGTGTGGTAAGACTATGTATGAAAGGTGTACAAATGTCGAAATTAGAGCAGAGTGCAAGGCTGAGATAAGCATTATCGACAAAATTAAGAAAGGGCTTTTACGACGGTTTGGTCATGTGGAGCGAATGAGTGATGAAAGAACGGCTAAAAGAAGTTTAAATGCAAGTGTGCCTGGATGTAGAAGCCGAGGAAGGCCGAAAAAGACATGGCATGACCAAGTACGACAAGTACTTGAAAGTGGACGTGTGAAAAGTCGGAATAATCGGCGTGTGTGCATGAGAAGATGTATGAATGTAGAGGAAGCAAAGGAAGTATGTCAGGACAGAGAGGTATGGCGTTCTATCCTCTCTGCCTACCCCTACGGGGAAATGGCGTGATGGTTAGTTAGTTTTAGACCTCGATGTTTGTTTATGCTAAGCACCCAGTTGGAAAAATGACATAAAAATCAAAAATGTATTAGTTCTTGTAATTTTATAATCCTTAATTTTAAAAATCAGTATTATTAGAGAGCCAATGAAGCTACTGGGAGGTGGCAGGAGCATACTCTCAAAGAAGACTTAAATATGAAGCGAAGGAAACACTAAAAAAAAAATTACCTCTTAAATTCATAACATTGTGGACTTTAGATTATCCTAATTACGTGAACCAGTCTAATGCTTACCAAAATCGATGCAATCTTGAAATGTTTGTGCACTATGCCGTGCCATGGAATATTATCTTTGAAACCAGATTCCTCATCTAATCGCGGTGTGTCAGATAATTTATGTTACAATATATCCAATTACTCTCAATTCAATTATTTTTACTGATTAAACATTCATGTTATCTGGCAATCAAAATGTTCATACACAGTCAATAACAAGTATCATTTTACTCCATAATATTTCAGTCATGTTTTATTATAACAAAAATCATAAATGGTAGACTAACCTTTAGATTCATGTCGTTGAAATCGCAATTTTCCAAGTCACACGCGTTTATTTATTTAAGAACTCAACAATCACTAATGAACTAAATATTAAACACGTAACATAACAATATAATATCAGTTTGGACTTGGACGTGGATCTGACTTGGAAGGATGCGCGGGAGCTGGCGGCCGATCGCTTGACTTGCAGGCAGTTTGTGGAATCCATAAGCTCCGCATAGGGAACGGAAATGGAATGATGGTAAAGCATAGGTGGTGGGGATATCTAATGATAAGGAGAATGTTGTTATTCGAGTGACCACACAGCCCAACGCTAGAATTTACCGTGACATTACCCTTTTATCATTTTTGAGAAAAAATCAACTTAAAAGACTTAAAATTGGAAGCAAAACGTATGTGTTTGTGTAGGTATGTATTTTTATTAAAGATCACTCCGAATACGATTAAATGGCTTTACTAAGTTTTTATCTCTCGCTTACTTTTGAAGTTCGACAATTTGACAAGGAGTGGATACCTGTTCCATTGTGCCAATTCCCACAGTCTCAATATGTCACAATGTAGTTCAAAATTACTAGTTTTCACTTTTGACCGTTATAGAAAATATCGAGATTATCCGAAAGTTTACTTATAAAAAACAATATTTACAGGACGCGGACGGCATTGAATAAATCTTTAATTCCGTGGCTTCCTGTGATATGCGTGACTTTAAGTCGGAGTTGTACCCTTTTTGTGATTTTTACGTTTACGGAAATTTTGTGCGCGGACATTTGGCCGAAACACATTTCACCGACGTCAGTTTCGCCGACAAGACATCATTTCACGAGGCGGGCCCATTTCTTCGACACAGCATTGTCGCAGACAAAGAATTTGATACGCACCGAGCACTTCATCGACTAATCAATTCACCCGACTACCATTGTACGCAAGCGAGGTACAGTCCGCCCATATATTTATTCTAACAGATGTTTATTCAGCGCGGGGGAAAAAATAAATACTTACGTCCTTTCGGATGTTAAAACTTGGCTCAGTATTAATTTATGATTCTTATTAGAAATTATGTCATTTCAATAAAAATTTCGGGGTATGGGCCAGTTTGTAGCTAATAATAAAAAAATATTTAAAAACAAAAAAAAATACTAATAATTTCCTCTTAAATTATAACATTGGACTTTAGCTTATCCTTATTACGTGAACCAGTTAATGCTTACAAATCGATGATTTTGAATGTTTGTGATTATGCGTGCATGGAATATTATCTGGAAAAACCGATTCTATCTAATCGCGGTGTGTCAGATTAATTTATTATTTGTTCACAATTATTTTTCCCAATTACTTCAATTCCATTATTTTTTACTGATTAACATTCAAGTTATTGGCAATCAAAATGTTTCAATACACTTCAATAACAAGTATCATTTTTCCATTAATATTTCATTCATGTTTTATTTTTGACAAAAATCATAAATGTAGACTAAACTTTAGATTCATGTCGTTGAATAGGCATTTTCCAAGTCACACGCGTTTATTTTGTAAGACTCAACAATCAATAATGAATTAAATATTAAAACCGTTACACTAAACTATATAATATCAGTTTGGATTGGACGTGGGATCGGACTTGGAGGATGGCGGGGAGTGGCGGCGATCGCTTGACTTGCAGGATGTTTGTGGAATCCATAAGCTCCGGTTAGGGACGGAAATGGATTGATGGTAAGATAGGTGCGGGGGTTCTTATATCTATTGGATAAGGAGAATGTTGTTATTCGAGTGACCAAAGCAACGCTAGATTTTACCGTGCATTACATTCATTTCCTTATCATTTTTTGAGAAAAAAATCACTTAAAACACTTAAATTGGAAGCAAAAACGTATGTGTTTGATGTATGTATTTTATTAAAGATCTCTCGAATACGATTAAATGGCTTTATAAGTTCTTATCTCTCGCTTACTTATGAAGTTCGATAATTTGACAGGGAGTGGATACTTGTTCCATTTGTGCTATTCCACTAGTCTCAATTTTGTCACTATGTCAGAGCGCGTATGTACACGTCAGCACTGGTTATCACTTCATACTAACACACACTAAAACAACACAACACACAGTACACTAACTCATCACTTCTACCTACCACTATCAATAATAGTCTGTGCTGCAGATTCTGGGTTAAAAACGAATATCTTTTTTTTCTGGTGGGGCCTTTATGGGTGTATACAAAGGATGAAACATTTTTTATTTGAAAATTATTCATGATTTCAATTTATAGTTTTCACTATTTGACGTTATAGAAAATATTCGAGATTTATCGAAAGGTTTACTAAAAAAACATATTTACATGGACGCGGACGGTTTGAAATAATATTAAATTCCGTGCCTCTGTTGAGAGTGATTTAAGTCGAGTTGAAAACTTTTTGTGATTTTTACCTGGACTCTATGGCTCTGTGATATGTGAGGACCAAGTAAAATAATCAACACTTTATTGGCGAACAAACAAGATTAAAAATTCTAGTTCGTGAACAAGAGGGTTAGGTTTACTACTAAGTACAAACATTTTGGGTCGTGTTCATACTTGCCACAAATCTGGATTTTATCCAAGAGCGGAGTAGGTAATATTTTTTATTTATATCCCTACGGATGAGGTTAGAAATTTTTTCCAAATTCGGAAGTGTCTTAACTACATTATAAATAATGTAATCTGCTATTAAAAATATTAACATTCCGATATCAATGCATCGATGGCGCGTTCAACTCGCTGGTGGATGATTGTGATTCGTAGCATAATACAAAATCAAACTGTTTCTTGGTGGGATATTCGCTAACTAAAGCGAATGGGGCATGTTTAGTACTACTTAAAATGTGGCCACTTACCCAGCCATTTAACAGGTCATAAGCCCTGTAAACGCTCGAATATCCCTATTCTGAATTTGAAAAAATTTTACCTATCTCTGTAGGGATATAAATTAAAAATAACATAAGTACCTTCTTTTGTAGATTAATAAATTTATTTACTTTTACATGGCATTTTAATTTTTATGGTAAATATTATAGTGATAAAGTAATTTATGAAAAAACCATGTAATGTTGCACCGTTTTTACTTTCAATATGTGTTAAATTTACGTGTTAAATGATAAAAGTACAAGTTAAAATTTATACTGCACCTATAAGTGTCTTTGAGTAAACTGATATACAAGAAGTAAAAAAGTTTTATCCTTATGTAAGAATTATTGTACCCTAATCGCTATTGCGAAAAATCGGTTCAAAGTAATATAACTCTAATGTATATCAATATTCACGATAAATATACATGATAAATAAAATGTGAAAATGAATATTATGATCGCTCTTATTATTTCATTCGTATTAACGAAGCACAAAAAAACAATACTGTGGAGCAATTTTACTTAATGGGGACAACTTGACATATATATCAATATTCACGATTATACTGATAAATATAAAGGGGTTACAACTTGACATATATATTTATATTCACGACACCTATCACTTTATCATTAGCAAAGTGAATTATTAAGGTATTGATATCAATTTATTTTATTCATGCGTAACGCCTAAAATAGGTAATAATAAAATTAAGTTTTCAATCAATTATTAGATGTTGTTTAACTAGAAAATGTGTTTGTAGTATGCAGTTAATTGTTAACAAGTATCACGCGTATGAAAATGTAAATAAATGTACCTAAATAAATATTTTCATGTAACGAATAGAACACGTGACCTCGTTCGTGGTTGGGCCAACGTGCTAACCACTACACCACTTTTACACCACATAACATCACGAATTAAAAATAAAAATAAAAATAAGAAAGGTGTATAATTGCTGATGTACCCAGTACATTGTAAGGTGCCACAATATACCGAATATTGTAAGTGACCAAGTTACAAGACGAGGATAAGATTTCATTTCTTCACTAAACTGAGATGAGTCTCGCCCATAAATCCAAAACCACTTTTATATTTCGCTCCATTCACGAAGTAAAGTACGCCCAGTTGTAACATCATCTTTATTTATGAGACTTATAAATTGATTGTACTTTATCAGGTTAATCGACTAATGAAATCGCTGTTTTAAAATACATTTTTGACAGTATTAACATAAAATATAGTGAGGGGAATGTGTCATTAATGTCAAAGTATATCTGAATTGCGATAAATAAAACACATCGTCTCTACACGATATGTAAAATTATTTCTGTATCTAAACTTGGGTGTTTTAGGAGATATTAATGTTGTAATATAAATAACAATGTATTAAAATGAATGATGCGTATGATCATCTTACCTTCATGTAATAAAATGATCGAGATATACTGCACTTGGTGTACCAATGCAGTGCCCCATGCACCATTGGGTGCGGATAAGAGAAAGTAGTGGTATTAAAATGTATTAAAATTTTCCATTTATTGTGTCAGTTAAGGGCCCGTTTTATAAACAAGCAATTAAACGTCCGTTAATGCTACGAACCTTTAACTAATTTGTGTTTTATAAATAACTTTAACGATTCGTTATCCATAAGCCACGCCCTCGTCACGCCCACATTTCTATATTTTATAATCCTTTAGAATAGTTCTGGTAGATGGTAACGGATAAATTACTTTACCAGCATTTATAAAACGGAAAATCGGGGTTTATACGAAATTTAACTTAAAAATTGTATAAAACTTGACTAACGGATGTTTTTACAACCGGTTATAAATGTGTGTATCAAATTTTTAATATACATTTTTTTTAATTTTCTGAAACTAATGACTATTTATAAACATTTGAATTATGCAGTTACTGTGTAGATAAAATAATTCAACTCTTATTATGCTTTATAACAGCTTTTGTATAATATACCTACTTTGTTTAAATTCATTTCATTTTATTGTTGGAGACTCTTGGATCGGATTGAATCCTCACTTCACTTATTGATATATATTTTCTAACACAAGCCGCTTAGGCATTCGTGGAAATAGTATTCACAAATTAAATAACGTAAATTTCATAAGATTATCGAAGATATATTTTTGGCTTAAAAAATCACCAATTTAAAAATATATATATTTTTATATGAATTAAATATAGGTATTAGGTATGTACATTATTAGCAAGTATATTGCCCAGATCCCCCTGGCTTTGTCGGGACAAGTCATCGAAAGGGTCAAAATACTTGGGAGCGTACATGACAGAAAACGGCAGAGTTCATAAAGAACTGGGAGTGCGGCTTGGAGTAGCGGGCGCCGCATTCAACAGTATGAAAGCTGTCTGGAGATCGGATATTTACTCGGTTAAAACAAAATGCCGCCTTTATAACTCCTGCATCACACCTGTTCTTCTCTATGGCTGCGAATCGTGGCACCTAACTAGGGCCCAAGACAGCAGAATACTAAGTTTTGAGAATAGGTGTCTTAGAAGAATTTTAGGTGTGCGGTGGTTTGACTTTGTAAGGAACACAGAGGTGAGGCAACGGACACAGCAACCCTTGGTATCTACTGTCATCCGGCGAAGGCGTTTCGGCTGGCTAGGCCATATACTACGTATGCCTCCCGAGAGCCTTAACCATGCTTGCCTATTTTACAAGGCATCAGGTTCTCAACGTCCCGGTCGTCCACTGTTGACAATTCGTCGGCAGTTTGCGTCAGAGCTGCGGGACGAGGACTTGACTTGGGAGGATGCGCGGGAGCTGGCGGCCGATCGCTTGGCCTGGAGGCGGTTTGTGGATTCCATATGCTCCACATAGGGAGCGGATTGGTATAATGATAATGAAATGAATATGTAGGTACTTATATGTGTATATACGTGTTACAAAAAAGTAATAAAATCAGTTTTTTTTATATAAAAATGTCATCCGTGTTTCTTCCTCAGCTAGTTTGTTGACTTTCGCCACACTAGTTCAGGAATCCGGCCCCGTTCAATCTGTCCATGTTAATGTTCCAAGTAGAGACGATTTCAGCTCTTGTGCGCTCGGGCCCAGTACAAGTTTGCATTGGGCAGGAGAGCTGAAGAATTGAAAATGTCTGTACCATGTACAGCTCTGTCAGGGCTGCCAAATCAACAGGTTCGGTTAACCGATTATTATTACAACCAACTTAAAACCGGTTGATAAAAGGTCGTAGCAATGCAGTGCGCTATGCACCATTTGGTGTGGATGAGGGAAATGAAGGGAAAATAAAAATAAAGCAACCAAGCACGTAAAATACTAAATAATTTATATTATAATGCCCTTAAAATTGTTTTAAACGCTGAGTTGTCATTTATGTAGTTTTTTTTACAAGACTTTTGCATTGCAGTTGGAGCGAAAAACGTTATTTGTTTCATTAAAGATTATTCAACATCTAGTGATTAATGGCCCCGATGTATATATAATACTTAGGCATGATATAAGAACTGTACTTGATTCCCGTTTGACAAAAAAACTAGATGTATTATTTAATAATAAAATATTATTGCTTTTTGAACTGTAAATACCTCCTAGCAAGTTTGGTGTCATACTCCCTTAAATCAGGATCGCTTTTTATAAATGGTGAGAGTATTCTTATATTTTGGATAGATTCGCTAAAATCGGTTTCTACGTGGCAAAAAATTTGCGCATTTTAAACATTTAAATTCATCATCCTGCTTCATAGTATTGTATTGTACCTACTGCTTATATTTATTAGATATATTATAGACTACTTTGAGTTGATCCTAATATCTGTCTATTATCTACTTACTACTTTCCCATATACGCACCCGATGGTGATCAGAGCACCACTGCATTTGGTAAATTGGTAAATGCAAGGATTATAATAATCAACTCTTAATTGCAACATGTTGATGACTCCCTTACAAATTAATACGGGTGTTTAAGTTTTATGAAAATTGTGCCCCTAGGTAATCTTTTAATACTCGTAACAACGTTAGAGAACATGTATCTGTGCAGGGCCGTCTCAAGGGTGGGGCGAGCGGGGCGTTCGCCCCGGGCGCCCTGCGTCAGGGGGGCCCCGATTGTTTCTGCAAAATTACGCACTCCAAATTCTACTTATTATTCCCGTCACCGTTGCTAGCGGTGAGCGCAGCTTCGGCAAACTGAAACTTATTAAAACGTATCTACGTTCAACTATGCCCGAAGAAAGATTTGCAATACTCTCCATTGAGAGTGATGAAGCTCGTAAGTTATATTTCGGAGATGTTATTTCATCATTCACAAAACGCAAAAGCTCGTAAAATTCGACATTGTTTTTTTTGTTATCCTGCCAATGTTAGTTAATAAAAATATATATTTAAAAATCGTTCTATGTATTTCTGTACTTTCTCTCTACTTTACTTTATTAAAACATGTTTCATGATGTGATATTTAACGGACATAACCCACATAAAGTGCTCTGTCATAAAATTAAATTCGCCAAAAAAAAATTCTACTATTGTGCGGGTGTGGGACAGTAGAGGGGGGGAGCGCTGAGTTTGTGTTTGCCCCGGGCACCTATTACTCTAGAGACGGGCCTGTATCTGTACATCACTGTACAGTGTGATATATTATTGTATATTTATGTACATATATAGCATACAGCTCGCCGCGCGCCGCGCCCGGTTGGTACAGCCCTATATGGAGGCTGCCTTGACAAGGACGCGAGTTCCCTACATGGAACTCACCGGTTTCACAACGGCTTTTTGTGAACGCATATTCGTCAAACTGACGACTGTACACTTCTGTAATATGGTCTTATTGGGTTTTATTTTTATTGGCAAATAAATCATTATTTATCAATATGGAACCCCGATTCCCAGGTAGATAAAAATTTATATTTGGTTTTACAACAATATGTGCCTTATATGAAGATAAATATGTTTAATTACTGTTATTCTCAATAAACACTTTATTCGACTTTATCAATACTTGTTAGCACTAGTGCTAAAAGGGAATAAAAAAAATAGGGACCTGTTATCACTCCCTACAATGCATTTAAACATTTCGAGTTGTTTTATCTATGTAAAGTTTTCAACCCATGTTCTGCATTTTATCTCTTAACCACTAGAATTTTACAAAATAAAAATCCTTAACTCTTAAACAACACTAATCAATACTGTCAAAGCAAGCTTTTAGCACACTTTGTAAAAAGTCGTATGTGTAATGTGTAACTAATTATAATAGGTAATTTAATAATTTTTAATGATTTATTTCTGTGGGTTAAATTTAATCTACGTTATTGCATAATGCAAAGGTGTTGATAGGCACGGAATCGTATTATAAACTATCCCCATAGTATAATTATATCATTGTACTCACAATAAAGCGTCATTAACATTAAATCAAGTGAGCATGTTATATTCTGTAAGCTTATTTATTTATTGCGTAATTCTAGTTTTACTATTTCCCCATAAAATTTATTATAAAGTATAAAATATTGTACAAAGTTGTGGCTAGTAGTTACCCATACAAGGCTCATGGTATAAGTAATAATATTATAATGTATGTAAGTTGTGAATGTCTCCTATTGATTCGGTTTATTAGTACACTCAGGCTTTTATGTAACGGGCAGTTTCCATAACTTTATTGGTAGAACGAAAATATGTATAAATCATGTTAAAGAAACAATATTATCTTTGTCTCATTTATATCACTTATCAAAAATATGAAGAATCATTTACACGTAAATATAAATTGTTTGAGCATCAATATATCGACAGGTCGATACGAGGCCAATATTGTTATTGTATCGACGAAAATCTGTAGAAAAACTTCGATGTAAGATCGATAAACGCTTTTCGTTCAAACAAATGTCACACCAACTCATCTTTATACACACTTTGTTTCTTTCTCATTCTTATACTACTTTTTACATCTTCTCATGTAAACGTACGGATTAACTGACTTTTCCATAAGTATTTGTTAAGTATGTGGCGGGAATAATGACGTCACGCGCACGAAGACGACGACTGACAACGAACACGTACGAACTGGCACAGAAACCGAGCATCTACGGAAACTTCCGGAGATCGACGAGAACCCTTTCGGCCAGCTACGTGGTTGCACGCGTATTTACGGAACATTATTCCCGCCAACTTTCGAGAAATTAAATTCACTTTCATTTTAGCCATTTTCACCATTCTTTTTTATCCATATTTCAATTAGTTAAAATTCAGTATTAGTATCTAGTTTTTGTGAATAAACGAACATTATAAAACCGTAAGTACCTGTTTCAATCTCTCTTTCTGTGCACCCACATAAAATCTGGTATACTACTAAATTGGTAACCAACAAGGTGGCCAAAAATACACTACTATATTATGATCACGTCTTACTTTTAGTAAAAAAAATTAAAATCATATATATTTAATATATAAGCGTATATTTCTTTTACTCAGATTAACTAGAACAGGTTTCTATCTCCATTTACCATAACCACTGAATTATGAATCGACTGTACATACAAATATTTGAAATTGGTGTTTCCAGCAGCACTCGGAATAAACTGAACCTCTGAGATGATAATGAGGGCTGTCAAGTTAACCGTAAAATTAACAAGCAGCCACTACATACAACCAGCCAACCAACCGACTACCAACCCACCACCCACCACCACTCACAACCCACTCACTGCGAGGAAATATCATAATTCGGTTAAAGCAAACAAAACTGACGACAAATATATTACAAGAAACTGTTGTATAATAAACAGCATCGCTCTGCCTGCAAAATTCAACAGATTTTTTTTTTTGACTTATGTACATTTTTGCCGATTACAATATCTATATTGTAAAGAAAGTTTTGTGATATTTTAACGGTTAAAAGTCTTTCCTGTTGAAATATCATTAAACTTGCTTTTGATAAGCATCAAGCTTTAAATTACGAGATCAAAGATGCACCTTGATATTACTGAAAAATATATTTGGCGGATCTTCCATCTCTCCCCACTTTATCATTGAAAATCATTTTATTACATGAAGGTAAAATGAGCAATCTTACGCTTTAGTACCAGTCCAAGATATCGCGGTTTAGCTTGTTGAAAAAATCGGTAGAGTTGGCTGGACTGAAAAAAATACTCAATAGTATAGCAGTCTAGGGAAAGGGTGGGGCTTTCATTCTAGTCCAAGATATCATACATGAAATATGAAAAACTACATTTCTAATAAACATATATTTTTCCCTGACCACTACACCACGTGACGGATGACCTGACCTAGCTGCGAAGGCATTTTTAGAACTGCTAAAGAAGCTCTTTTGACCTAATGTTTGCAGAAAGAATTCTAAACGTAAAAAAGGCGTGTGGTTCAATCGATCATGTTGTTACCGTTCGCACACAATAATAATTGAGTGTCATACAAGAAATATGAAAGTGTAAAGTGCCCATCCATCCGAAGTCTCCTCCCCTCTCGTCTCTTCATTATAATATGGTGTAAGTTGGAGCACTTCGTACAAGATCTGATAACTGTGCGAAACTTTGATTACTCTCGGCCAGGGATTAGGGATGGGCGGTACTGAAAAGCATCGAGAAACGATGTAAATGAGAAACTATTGGTATTTTATCATTATTAACGGAATGCGTAAAAAAAATATTATTTTACAATAATTCGTCGTTTATTACAAATTAATTTATCCTTAACACCAAAATAAACGGATTTAAAAAAAATGTATTCTAGAAAGATAATCCATCTATAGGTGGGTAAAATAAAATTGGTTTACCTTACATAATAAACTATTGAGAATACGCCAATGTTTTTTCAAGCAATGTATTCAACACTTTTTTAACACCATTTATTAGGTAACTGTATAAATCATTGGGTAAAAAACATAAATTCATTCTTTCGGTTGTGTTTTCCTAGTGGATTTCATATCCCCTTTTAATAAAGAAAAATATAAATAATATAATAAATTATTCGGGTAACTCGGGAGTGTGTTACACAATTTACGTATACCCACGAACAGGCAACGCTTGTGTGGGATTTTTGTTTGAATTAAATACATATTGTATTTATTTATATAATATAATGTACTTGTATTGTTTACATCTTATATTGTTCTTATATTATAAATGTTTACTTATATTGTACCTTTTTAGGCTTATAATGTTTTTATATGCTAAACAAAAAATGTTAAAATAAATATATTATAAATAAAATAATAAAATATCTCTTTAACTTTAAAATTTAAAGGTATTAGATACTAATACCTTTATTACTGTTTTTCTTCTTTTCTTCGTTTTACTTCTGAAATCTTCGGATTTTTTTTTAAAAAAACTTTTAATTATTAATTCCTAATATTTACAAAAATATAAAATTCTTAACTTTGAATATTTATGTAGATACTTTTATGAATTAATGACTATAAATCTATATTCCGTGAAATAAGGGTACGCATGCATCATCAATAAGTCTAGTGTCGATATATCGCGTTTATGACGCGTAGGTACATGCCATGATATTCTAGGATAATTTACCATTTTTACGTTATATGTATAATGTTAGGATAAGAATAGTTAGGAAATGATAAAGTGTAATGTTATTTTTTTTTAATTAACAACTTCCACTCGTATGCGAGTGATAACATTTTGTAATGTAATTAGCCTATGTAAATTTAAATAGAACTAAATAAATACTTATAAAAATGTAATTAATGATTAGTTAAGTTATGAAATATATATATATGTATTGTATTCTACCTATGCTATGGCTAACTAAGTATTGCACTAACTGCTTAGTTATGCTAGAATAAACACTATTATTATTATTATTATTATTAAAAAAAACATGTACGCGAAATAAATGCGATACGTTTTATAAAACTACTTATTCAGAATTTTTAACCTTACAAATCTTACCTTACAAAAGTAATTTTTCCTTTTATATCGAAATTTTTGTAAATATCGATTCATATCGCTCATCCCTATTCTCCCCTCGGATCCAAGATTTCGGGTAATTAACGGGTAATTAACGAAACATAACACTAATTAACACATCCACCTGATAAACTACAACCCATTAAATCTTAATGACTCCGACAATATGTTGGACATTCTGTAGCTTTTTATTCGAGCTTGAAGGCTTAATAAACCGCCCGCTCCGCCCCACGCCCGCGCCCCCCGCCCCCCGCCCCGCGTCCGTTACGGCGCGGCGAGTCTTTTTACAGTTACGATTTTTTTTTTAATTCGATAAATAATCGAATTTACCGGCGTAATTGATATATTATATAATTTAGCTTTTTGATTATCAATAGATAAATATTGTGAAATGTAGGTACGTATATATGTAGATGACCTGGCAACACTTTTAATCACTTTTCGTCTTATGTAAAAATAAATTTACATATTCATTTTATTAATAAAAATAATTATCTGTCAATATCAACTGAACAACTTCAGTAGATATTAACAGGTGATATATAAATATCGTGTCTATTAAATACAATAATAAAAAAAAAAATCTATTAAATACTATATTTTACAAGCTACATTAGGATTTATTCAAACAAATTGTGCAAATACTCTACCTTCTCCTTCTTTTTATTATCTGCATGGTGCATAGGGCACTGTATTAATGATCAATACACCTAGTGCAGTGAATCTTTATCTTGATAATGTATTGTATCGCATCAAGGCAAGATTTCCGCTTCAGTCTTCGAAAAAGCGTGCTAGCCTATTTACGTGATTCTAAGGTGATAGATGCTACTACTACCATCCCTTATACGCACCCAATAGTGCATAGGGCACTGCGTTGGTACATCAATTGCTGTGTATCTTGATCATTTTATTGCATGAAAGCAAGATGATCAGTCTTTCGCTTAAGTGCCAGTGTAAGATATCACATATTATGAAATATTGTCTTACAGAAAACCTCGTTGAAATAAATATTTCATATTGACCCTGTCGGTCAGGAATCGAGCCTGCAACCTCATGGACGGTAGCCAAACGCGCAACTACTATACTACAAGGCAGAAGATAATAAAAATGCCAAATATTTTATCGTTATATAAAACTCGTACATGATTTTGATGAAAGTTGAAAATACAAATGAAGTCACGTAAAAAATTGCCGATTTTATAACTAGCAACTTGTTTGACATTACAATTTAGCGGATCCTTATTGTTATTTGTTATACGTGGATATCCATTTACGGGTATTAATTACACACCGCCATATTAGCATCACTGCGCCACAATATAGCGGTAATTAGACGAACGAGTAATTATTTACCTCGAGAAAGATTGTTCCAGAACACCTTTAGTATTCTGTGTGATTCTGCGAATTGAGATGTTACGCCACAGATTTCCTTCAGCCGGAGTAGGTACGTAGAGATGTTTATCGCGACAGGTCTCCATATATTGACAAAATAACATTTCGAAATCGATACGTGATTGTCCCGTGTACCAGGTTACCATTACCAGGTACCTACCCACTGAGCGCTGGCACTGTGCTTTGTGCTATACTTGAAGAGAAGATAACGATACACGATACATCACCCACTTTAATCCACATATTTATGTATTTTTGTGCTGGGCGTAGACATAAGTGTATACCTATCTAGGTACTACTCGAAATAAGTAGATACAAGTCGATTCAAGAAAGCATTTGTCTTTGATTTTATGTAAATTCAATTTGATTTTATGTAAAGTTCAACTTCGATCCTACCAAACAATCATCAATGCTAGATATGTAGATTCGTGGAATTGGCCCACAATGTTTTCAAAATAAATTGGACCGGTGTATTGACAAATTATAAGGGCATATTATCAGCTTAAATTATAAATATCAGATAAAATAAATACTTAGGTATATTTATCGACTTTCATCGAAATGTATCGAGATATAGGTATTCTAGGTATACAGGATTTGTAAGCCCCTTGGCGGAACCGTTTGGATCGCTTAGGAGCTGTCCTCAAATTACGTTATTTTTATAAGTATTTGGAAATCACATTTGATGACGACTGACTCGTGTAAACGCCGCTTTATGCTATTAGGTACTACAAGCTCGGCACGTGCCATGCTAATAGAAACGGGAAATATATGACCATAAAATACTTTAGAGAGCAATCGATATTATCTCTCTCCGAAAAAATGATCAACTATTTACTGGCTATAATATTATAGACATACTATTATATATACTAGGGGGTACCTACTAACCAGAAAGTAGAGAGGTTTAATCCTCCCAATATTAGGCTCACGTTAGACTGATCATCTAGTCTTCATGTAAAAAAATATCAAGATACCCTGCACTTGGTGTACTGATGGAGTGCCCTATGCACCAATAAGTAGTAGTAGAAACGAACGCATTGTAGGTATATGTATACGTATAACCGAAGGTATAGTTCGCGTCGTGTAAAAAGACGCTGGCGGTCAAGTTGCGCACTAGCGAATTAAGCGATTGTCGGCCTTATTTGCGACGCGGGGTGGGCGGGTCACTTGCGCAGACCCACCTCCTCCACTTTCCTCCAGCGTCTTTTTACTTGACGCGACCTATATGCACTTATCTATGGATATCGAACCTCAAGAGATCGCTCTGAGGACACCACTCCGACACGATTGCTCTGGGGACTCCGCTCTGAGGACACCACTCCGACACGATTGCTCTGGGGACTCCGCTCTGAGGACACCACTCCGACACTATTGCTCTGGGGACTCCGCTCTGAGGACACCACTCCGACACGATTGCTCTGGGGACTCCGCTCTGAGGGACACCACTCCGACACGATTGCTCTGGGGACTCCGCTCTGAGGACACCACTCCGACACTATTGCTCTGGGGACTCCGCTCTGAGGACACCACTCCGACACGATTGCTCTGGGGACTCCGCTCTGAGGACACCACTCCGACACTATTGCTCTGGGGACTCCGCTCTGAGGACACCACTCCGACACGATTGCTCTGGGGACTCCGCTCTGAGGACACCACTCCGACACGATTGAGGAGATAAGAACCGAATCGCTGCGCGCTTTGAAGGACATTCGGAAAACATGTGGTTTTGAACGGGTGGTGGCCCACTGGTAGCGTCGCCGTCTCTGAATCTAGAGATCCCCGGTTTGAATCCCCACTCCACCGTGACTCGATTCCTATTTTCAATCACAAGCCGCCTAGACTTTATGAAAAATTGTATTTACAAATTGAAATATGTGCACAGGTATGACAGGTTTGGTCATGTGGAGCGAATGAATGATGAAAGAACGGCAGAATGATTTACGATGCGAGTGTGTCTGGTTGTAGAATTCGAGGAAGGCCGAGAAAGACATGGCATGATCAAGTACAACAAATACTTGATAGTGGTCATGTGAAAAGTCGAAATAATCGACGTGCGTGATTGAGAAGATGTATGAATGTGGAGGACGCAAAGGAAGTGTGCCAGTACAGAGTGGTGTGGCGTTCTATCCTCTCTGCCTACCCCTTCGGGGAAATAGCGTGATGGTTGGTTATTTAGTTAGAAATATGTGCAAATATCGTAAGATTGCATAGATTTCCTTTTAATATTTTTAAAAAAATCTATTTAAATCATTATTTTGAGGATTGGAAAAAACGTTGGCATAAGTGTGGGGTATCAGGGACGGGAGTACTTTGAAGTCGATAAAATAGATTTAGTAGAATAAATAGAGATTTCAAAAGTTATAAACAATACCACATTTTATTTATTTTAGGTAGTAAGTACAATGACATTCAAAGTAAAGCGCCCACTACATAATGTTGATTGTAATAAACATAAAATAAAATATTGGAATGAATAACGTAACGTGATGTCGACTACTGTTTGTATTACACGTCACTTTAGTGGTCGAGGAAGCACCTAATTAGGTTATATTGTCCACAACATCGCGCCTCTACTTCCCACCGCCCACTACCCACTACCCACCCACTGACCACTGCTGGGTGGATATAGGCTATTCTCACTACCATTGAGTGGCACCGTCCACTGAAGGACGATCACCGTCACTGCTCCTATTGCTGACACCCTCTAGAGACAATACATTACATCCTGCTCATTCTCAATCTCGCTGACATATTAGGTCCTTACATATGAAATTGGCGTTTTGCCTTACTGGCAACTTTGATCTCAAATATCTTCTCTTTGGTTAGGAATTCCAAATTCAAATTTATACAGCTACTTATTTACTCAAGTGTTTGTGTTTCGAAAATTATAATTCATTTGTTTTTTCGTCAATTGTTTTTTTTCTTTGCGTCACTCAGTTTACAAAATGGAAAACTTGAAATATCGCGTTATTTACGAGTACGAGTTCCACCGTGGCACCAGTGCTGCAGACACGGTTTTTTGGTAAAGGTGAAGATCGATGAACTACCTATGAGATGCCAAAAGTGCATAGATAGCAATGGTACATACTTTGATTAAATAAATATATTATATTTTTAAAAAATCAACTTTATGTTCCTCCCATACAAAACGCCAATTTCATATGTAAGGACCTAATATAATCCTGATGGTACCATCAACTGAAGGACGATCACTGCCACTATTCCTATTGCTGGCACGTGACACCTTCTACTGTACACTAATATAAGCTATTCTCACTGCCACTGACAAGTAATGCACCGTTCTCTGAAGGACGATCACCGTCACCAGCCCTATTACTGGCACGTGACACCTTCTAGAGCCAATACGCTACATTCCGCACATTAATATTCATAGATTAGATTGTGGATATGTTTTTACTACGTGCGTAGGCAGGACCTCGGCTAAAAGCCCTTATTTGGTCATTTTAATACTCTACGTCACAATAAGAATTCCAATCACGAGTCGATATTCTCCGTTCTATTAAGCAAGACACCTCGCCCAGTACAATTTTGTACCGGGAGATGTGTCAAGAACGGTGAAATGATATAACAATATCTACGTACTCTGTAAATGATTTTACTATTATAATATTGAAATCAAACTAGATTTATCGTGACAATTGTTTCGTCTTGTTAGGACATTATCAAACTAAACAATTGTCAAGATGTGTAGTGTATATAATATAATAAAAAAAAAAAAACAAAATCCAGTTTGATTTCAATATTATAATAATATTATGGAGTTCTATAAAATAAATGCCAGGTCAATTAATTTGACTATTATTACCATTGCACGTTGGATTACAACAGTGATCTGCTCAATGTTCTGCTCAAAAATAATATTATAATTACAGTAGAACGTTTATTTAAACATTATTTAATTGATTAAATGCATGACTACATACCGCAGTTAGGCCTAATACCCGCACCACCTATTGCCATTTATTTATTTATATTGTTATAATTATCTTGATTTTGTTATTATTCAAACTGTTTTTCGGAAACGTTTTTACGTTTCGAAATACTTCGATACGAAGGCACAAGAATAATACGGAGATAAATATTTACTAGTGTACCTACATACGAGTATTTAACTTGTTTTAGTTTGTTGCATTTCAATTGTATTAATTAGTATCTAATAGCCATTATTTTGTAGACTTTTAACTTTAGAAAAATATAAATATCGTCGATCCATGTAAATTAATATGAGCCACGTGATTCTGGTCTCGATTGTCAGAAAACTAATCAGAATAAACACTTGGATTTATACTGAGATTTTTTAATACTATTTTTATAAATCTTTTTTTTTCTATTTAATTTTTAAAAAACAGTTATGATCTCAGTATCGTTAGTTATTATCTGATATATGAAAAATAGCAATACTCATCCAGGCAAATCGATTAATCATAATGGTATAACGAATATTGTGTTATTTTAAGGATCGTATTATGGTGGTTATAAACTGTTATGGTATTCTGTCGTCTAACGTTAAGCCATTCCTATGAAACAGTGTGTCATCGAACAAATAATAAATTAATAAAATAGGAATTTAAACTATCTACAATGTACATCCTACGGCGCGGCGATTAGAACTTACTCATCGTGAAGATGCTGAGAAATTCGAATAATCATTTTTCGTAGTCATTTCAAAATCCGTAATACTCTCATAGCGGTCACCAAGATATATCAACATTCAGAGACAGGTCGGGTCGGCACTAATAGGTCGATACAAGCGTTTAGCAATCTTGTATCGATGATTTTCCATGAACTTTCGTCAATACAAGGTCGATAAACGCTTGTATCTACCTTCTACCGACCTGTATCTTCATGTCGAAATATTGGCGACCCTTGCCCAGGTACCTAGATATTATAATCATTTTTCTTATTCTTCTTCGTCTTGCTCCTCAATGCCTTTAAAGGTCATGGTCCTCTGATGGTAAAGGAATAGACTGCATAAATCTCAGTGCCCTGATATTCGGTACCATTAGGTACAGATAAAGAAACTATTAGGTACTACTTACTACTCTTTCCGTTTTACGCACATAATGGTCTATCAGACTATCAGAGCACTGATTGGTGCACAATTGCTGTTAATGTTCATCATTTATTACAAGGCAAAACATCAGGTTTTCGGCGTCTTGGACGTCCAATTGACAAAGCTATGGAACGTGGACCTGAGTTGGGAGGTGCGCGGGAACTGGCGTCCGCTCGCTTGGCTTGGAGGAAGTTTGTGGAATCCATATGCTCCACTTAAGAAGCGGATATGGAATGACGATGGAGATAATCAGTATTAAGCTTCAGCGCCAGTTCAAGGTATCGATAATATCTAGTTATGCGTGGAGTAACAAAACTCGTAGCACAATCTATCTTATCGTAGCACAACTCGTAGCACAATTTATCTATCTTATCATATCTTTTCATTGATTATAATATTGTACATATCTTCTCTGAGACAGGTGCGCAAAACGCCACCTAGTAGAGAAGATATCAATAACAAATTAGTTTCACACACCATCTGTAATGAATAAGATATGTAATGTTAGGGACCATAATAAACAAATAAACCCGAAAACTGGTGAATCTGCATCATTGATTGATATGGCATTTATTTTGTAGAACTCCATGATATCTTATGTTATCAAACAGTTTGATAATGCCCTTACAAGGCAAAACAATTGTCACTAACTTGATAATAAAATCACGTAGAACCAAAAAAATCGTTTTTGATTTTAACATAAGAAATCTGCATCATATTTGGAGTCGAATGTGTAATATGAATTTTGAATCTGAGCTTGGATTTTTTTTTTTTCTTAATGTAAAAGCTTTCATAAGTACCGTAGATTAAGTAAAATTGCACGAATTCTTATTGAAATTCGTTTTTTGCTATTGTTTTCTGTGTGGATAGTATTAATTTGACAAAATAGATGATATTTGATGAAAATTTGGAAAAAAATCCAACAACAAAAAAAAATCAACTTCTTACTAGATTTTCTCGAAAACTACGGGTCAAATCAAAAAATTTTACTCAACAAAATCGACTCGAAATATGATGTAGATTCACTGGTCTCCCGCTTGTACATCTAGTTTTGTTACGCGGGTTATAAGAATCAGGTACACTTTGGGCAACTATTAGTACAGATGATAAAGGAATAACTACCTACGTGGGTACTGGGTACTGGGTACCTGTCATAAAGTGGTATATTAGCTGAAGGCTGATGGTGTCTAGTCTCTATATAAATATATAGAGACTCTATATAGACTTATAAAGAGTAGCCTTCGTAAGAACTGACTTTCTTGGAACGCGTATAGTAGTAGTGGTGACGTCACCCGCCCACGCGCCGGCCAAGGCGCCGACACAAATTCATCAATGGACAATCTTATGAATGAAAGTGAACTTTGGCAAGTGGAAGCGATCGGAAGCTGAAATATCAACAAAATTTTATCTGATTGTAAATCAATGCTTTTACCAATGCTAGAAGTCCCTTGAATTGCGGAAATTCGATTATCAAATAAATATTTTTAAAGGAACATGCCAGTCTATGTGTTATCTACATATAAAATAATCATTTTGTAATTTATTTTTTATTTATTTATATTTTTAATGTTGTGCACACAGTGCTATGTTAGGTACAATGAATTAAGGTTAATTTAAGGCAATATATATAACATAACACCAATTACGTGGACAACACAATGTACAAGATACATTTCTGAGGACATGAAGTGGTTGTATTGTGGTACGTGTGTGGAGTGTGGTGTAAGTGTTGGGAAATAGGTTCTGAATATTTAAGCGCAGGTTATGGTTTTGGTTTTTATTTTTTTATTATTATTCACGCCCAAAGGTCATAGCAGGTACCTTTCTACCTAATTTACAGTACAAAAAAATATGTGTTGTAGCCTGTTTACGATGAAAACACACAAAACATTAAAAAATATATAAAAACAGTAGATGTAAATGATAGTAAAATGTAAAATCACAAGACGATAGGTAAGACTATTTTTTTTATTGGTTTATAATGTTTAATTCCGGCTAAAATAGTAAACCGAACATCTGATCATGTCTGACGTCACGTAGTGCGCAGAAAGAGAGAAAGCGCTTTACTTCGAGTCTGTCTTTTTCTTTCTACCACAATAAAAACACACGATCACGTCGTACTTGTACCAATATAGTAGAAAAAAATATTGATTTCAAAAGTTTTTTAAGTGACAAAGATTATTTAAAAAATAACTTTTATATGTAGAATATATAAAATCTCATATTCTTTCCTAATGATAGCACTATAATTAAAAATATTTTACCGATTACCGTCGGACACAGGTACACATACACACGTCACAAACACGTCACAACCGCGATATATCTAGGTAGGTACATGTGAATACATTGATTTTTCACATAAACCTATTTCATATTCACCTTGGACTGGTGTTGAAGAATAAAACTGATCACCTTGTCCTCATGCAACAACTGATCAAGATTCACTGCATTTGATGAACCGATGTAGTGCTGCAGTGAGCTGACTGCCGGTTAATTTAAATTTAAAGTTTGGGTTTTGTAAAAATTGTGCGCATTTCTTACAAAACCTAAAATTTGAAATACATTTATCGTAATTTGCTTATTCACAAACGGATTTTTTTCAGAAAGTTTTGGAATACAGGCCTATTATTATTCCGACACTAGCTCGTTGACGACTGTAGATGTAGGTGGAAGGTGATGGAAGATGGAAGGTGGAAGGTGTGGAACCCTACCTGCCTACCTTAAGTTAAGCTTTCTCGAGAAATACGTAGGCGCATTTTTGTAGGTATAGTGAAAGTGTAAACATAGAATTTGCTTTTGCACAAACTATTCACTTTTCGCCGATATTTTATCTACTTACTAACTTCCAAAAATTAGGAAGAGATTAGAGAAGATTAAGATTGCATCTTATTTATTTCTTAACCTTAATATTATGAGTAAAAATTAAAAATTATAGATTTCGACCTGTGCCTGTCAGATCAGTTGCGCCCACGGAGGGTTAAATGCCTAAAAACTTACATGACAGGTTTGTATTTTGTAAATTCTAGTGAGAATTGTCTAAAAAAACAAAAAATCTGAACATAGACTCCCTTTTCCCTGAGCACATTACGAATGGAGATGTAACAGTCTCTGATTTTAGGCGTTTATGTAAGGATTGTGTTACCTTTTTAAATAGAAAATCTTTCAACATGCCGTGCAGCGATTTTTACGATAATAGGTACCTACGCACTATGAACCGTTCTTGAATTTTTATAAAAATGACAACTTTACAAGAATTCATACGATTGATTTTTGCAAAGATTAACAGAATCAATTTAAATTACAATTAAGCTAACTTAATATATTGCTTTCGTTTATTGAAATCAAAAAGTCGGTTTGAAGCAATCAAAATCCCTCTTGTAAACATGACCTAATGTATAGGTAGGCATGTAAATTTGAGTGCAGACATTATATTGTAACAGGTATTATCTACCTACTAGCCTGGATTCAATTTCTACCTGCGTACCTGTACATTATTATTTGCAATCAATTATCATCTGGATTATAGTATATACGACAAATTAATTTGCATGACATCCTTTTTTTAAAAATAAAATATCATTTTTCCTCTGTCATATTTTTGTTCTCAATGCACCTAATCTAGCTATATGGATATTAAATATATAATATTTTTATACCTTGGCACTGAGCGTAAGACTGATAATTTTGCCATCATGTATGAAATGATTGTTTTTTTTTCATGAAAAAAGAAACATTTGAGTTCTTGTGTGAAAGAATCTCTCTAATCAAATAAAATAACATTTCATATTTATTTTTTAACATTTTTTATTGATTTGGAAATGTGATTTCTTTACATAGGAATGAGTAAATAACATTATTGAGATTCTTAAAAATATATTAACAAAATATAAAGTACTTAGAAATAGGTAACATAAAAATCTCGTTTAACATATTGAGATAAATTTTACTATATATAAACTCATGAATATAGTCCCTATAGTGAAAAATTTCATAGATGCCTACTTTTTTTTAAGAGAAATCTATGCAATCTTCTGACTTTTGCACATATTTCCATTTGTAAATTCTATTTTCAATCAAGCCTATGCGGCTTGTGCTTGAAAATAGAAATCAAGTCGTAGTGGAGTGAGGATTCGAACAGGGGATCTCTAGACTCAGAGACGGCGGCACTACCACCGGGCCAACACTCGTTCTAATATCCTTACAAATATTAACAAATCAGGATTAAGTAAAGTCGTAACGCTTCTCTAAAATAAATTAGAAGTATGGCGAAGAGACAATGATTGTTAGACATCAAAAGTGCCGGAATGGCGATCTAGAACAGGTCAACGAAGTGTCAGAAGACCCAAAACAAGATGATCTAACGTCTAAAGACATAAAGAACGTCGCAGGAGTACAGTGGGGTGCATGACTAAGGATAGACCAATGAAGAGAAAAAAAGGAAAGAACAAGGATGACTGAGGAAGAAGAAAAAGAAGAAATGCATTTCAAACTTTCCTCTAAAAGAAATAAGTTTCTCCTCCGTGTTGTCTATGCTGTCCCTACAGTAAATAATTATACATAAACTATAATTAATTAAAATTATTTGCGTCTGATTTGTAAATATTTGCAGCCACATCTTAAATAAATTTGATAAGGATAGTGCCCTGGCCTCAGAAAATTTATTTCTATTTTGTAGTTGACATTAATTTCTAGACAATTATTACAGGTACTTATTCCGTCTTCAATAAAAATTTACACAGTTTTATAAGCTTCCTTCTGGAGTTAAAGCATAAAATTTATCTCGAATTACATGATAAAAAAAACAGCAGTTTCGCTTCAAACAATAATTTTTATTGTTATACCTACCTATAAAGGATCATAATTGTGGACCTTTTATAACAAAACAAAAAAAATGAACAAGCAAACAAAACTGAAGTTTCTATAAACAGTAAAAGAACTTACATATTATAAGTATAAAATATGAATTTATGTCTAAAATTATTATTATTCAACAAAAAAAAAAATGCATCTTATCAAATACTTTTGAAAAAATAATTTTTACTGTAATATTTACACTTCTGTGTTGTATACTGTAAAAATTATACTCAAAGCTTAAAATTACCTTATGACAAAAATATCCAAATTCACAGTTGATGAATACTGCATTCTGAACAATAAAAGTTTACAAATACTTTACTATAAAAATGTATCAATTGTTATAAACATGTATTATAAAATATAGTCACTTTGTAAATACTGCCGTGTAGAGCCTAAATTGCAGAAAAACCAAAAACACTCATGGTACAACTCGACCAAGAGGGCCCATGGTATTGGCAATACAGGAAACATTGCCAATTTAGGCCCTGTAGGTAGAGTTAAGCTAATTATATATTTGCACTTAGTGCGGTTTAGATAAATATGTTTATGTTCATAAGCAGAGAAGAAGGCTGGCGGGGTTGTTGTGTGCGGGCGCCCCGGCTGGAGGGTGGTCGTGCAGTGCGTGGGCGCGGAGCAGCGACAGCTTGCGGAAGCGTGCGCCACACAGCGGGCAGTCCGCGCGGACCTTCCGCACCCCGTGCTGCTCCCACTGGTGCTCCCACTTCCGCTTCACCGACTGGAACCGCCCCCCGCACATCTCGCACTTGTACGTGACGTTCGCCTTACCCTGGTGCGAGATCTTCACGTGCTTGCGAAAGCTTGAAGGAAAATAAAACTCCTTGTCGCAATGCCCGCAGCGGGTCGGTGGATGCCCGCGGTGGTACTCCATGTGGGATATCAACATCCGCTTGGTGTTGAACTTCCTGCGACATAAGTCACACTGAAGAAACTTATTCCCATGGACCTTCTTGTGCTTGGAGTAGTTACTGGAATCCCCGAAACGCGCGATGGCAGAACTTGCACTTGTAAAGCGTCAGTTTGGCGTGCTCGCGAAGGTGAGCCTTGAACTTGTCCACTTGGTTGAAGCCGGATAGGCCGCAGATACTACACTCGAAGTGAGGCGTGGAGTGGTTCTCCTCCTTGGCTTTGGCTGTTATCTCCTGGACAATATGCGATATGATGTGACGCTTTAGGTCGCCCATTCTTTCAAATTCTTTCTTGCATTTATGGCATTTCTGAAATGTTAAATAAAGTTTCCTTAAGCCTTCTATGCCATTTGTAGGTATGTCGATGTGTATGTTACTGTTTGTCAAATTGTGTTTTTTGTATTTGTGTTTTATTCAAAGCTAAAGTCTGTCTGTTTATTAATGATTGGTGGAATTTGGAACTGATTGTATTCCACTTTGAATTTAGAATAAATGTTTCTTTCAACAAGCGGAGTACGAGGGTAGAAGTTAATATCAAATTTCTGAAAGAAAAAAAGGTTTCAGTTGTAAGACTGTATACACTAATGTTTTGGCAAAATTACATGTTCAGTAAAAAAAACAATTATAATACTAAAAGAAAACAAAATACAATATTATTTGGCGGATTATGTGAAACGTAACTTTGCTCAATAATTATCGTAACAATTCGCTTTCAAATATATTCAAATAAATTACATTAATTTAAAAACAACACACAGATTATTATACAATTTTTAGTATCTAAGTTCAAAAATATTTTTTACCTAAAAACAGCAGCAAAATTTAAAAAAACAACACCCATACTTATATATTCAATTTTAAAAATTCCCAGGAAATTATTATAATGTGTAAAAAGAAATCATAGTGAAAAGTTAGGTCTGAATGTGGTAGCTACACATTTTACATAAACTACCAGGGGACAACTTGATACTGAACCATGAGTTCACGACCCATTAAATATTTTTAAAATTTGCAGTACTCAAAAAAATATATATAAGGGAAATTTTCAGTATTCAAAAATAAAGTGAAGGTTTATAATATGATAAATAACATAATTATGATGTGGGTATATTATATAACCTATTATAATATACTGTGTAGATAAAAATATGAATATGTTATGTCAATATTACAGTACATTAGTATATTTTTAATGTACGCTATTTTAAGATAATTTTTTTAATAGAGATATTCAGACAACATACCTTCTCTTTTTTTTTCTGATCAACAAGTGAAGAGAAGTACTTATCAGGTTCAGTCTTGATGCCAGTTGAATTGAAAGTTTCAATAACAATATCTCCCTCTTCTACATCTATATCCACATCTTCTCCACTCTCCATCCTGCTCGTTCCTACAACACTATCCTCCATCATTTCTCCTTCCGGCGTTATACCAATCAGTTGCCCAAACAGAGCAAATTCTGGATTTTCAGAAGAGACATTATATTTCAGCATATTTCTTTGAAGAAGTCGTTTCATCTCAACATTACTGCATCTTCGAGTGCGCTTTTGGGAGTTATAATGTCTTTTCCCCTTTCTTATATTGATCATGTGACAGCCAGCATGGCTGGACAAATCGGCTTTTTTCAAGAAAGCGAGGGAACAAATATTGCATTTATACTTATTGACACGGTGTGATTGAATTCGCGCTTGATGCGATTTCAATACATGTTTGAATGCAAATTTGGAATCGCACATGTTGCAAGCAAACGGCTTCTCTCCAGTGTGTATACGTTGATGTATTTTCAAGTGCGAGCGACCAGCGTAAACCTTCCCACAGACTGCGCACTCGTAGTTTGGGTTTCCATGCATGCGGCAGTGCATGGAGTACTTAGTCAGGGACTTGAAGACCTTGGAGCACCTGGGGCAAGCGTGTTGAGTGCGGGACGAGGCGGCCCGAGCACCCGGTCGAAAGTCGGCGTGGATGGTGCTCATGTGACGGCGTAGAGAGCTCTTCTCCACAAAGTACTTTTTACAAATGTC
Organism: Micrasema minimum; assembly: GCA_022494985.1. Lineage (NCBI taxonomy): Eukaryota > Metazoa > Arthropoda > Insecta > Trichoptera > Brachycentridae > Micrasema > Micrasema minimum. The sequence goes on along the minus strand of JAGVSP010002054.1, from coordinate 44,957 downwards.
ACACTGGTGCTGTTTGGCCATGTGGGTCCACATGTGACGACGTAGAGTCGGCTGCTCTTTGAACGCTTTAATAAAAAAATTATGTAGTTGAAAGCAATTATTTTAGTCATTATTAATATTACAACAGAGAGGAAGATCATTTTTTATAGAACAGAACAAAGAGAACAAAAAGAAGAACAGTTAAATTAATGCCTAGATATTTATGTCTCTCCAAAAACTTCTTTGTCACTGCTTAGATATTGATGACGATTTTAATATCCATATCAAGGCTAAGAGCCAGTATTTAGGTGTGACTATTCGATTGTACCCAAAATGTTACAGTAGTTTGGATTTTAAACCAAATTTGTTGAAATTGACCACTAAAAAGGATTTTTTCTATCATTTATACATAAATATATCGACGGTTGAAAGGAAAAAGTTACCAAGCAACATAATATGTGCAAAAGGAAATTATACAAAGCGACATAGTATTATGTTGCTTGGTAACTTTTTCCTTTCCACCGTAGATATGTATCTACAAACTGGCATACTTAGATGGTTCAAATCATGTCAATTTTTTGTTATGTTAGGTCAGATAAACTCTGTTACTGTGATCAAAATTTAACAATATTATAAGAGTAAGATTAATACTTCTTGTTCATTTTAATAAAACAATATATTTTTTTAAATTGTAGAAGTGGAGGTACTCACCCTTTTGACAAATCTGGCAAACATAAGGTCGTTCCTCGCTGTGTACGAGCATGTGATGGTTGAGGGCGTTTAAGTGAGCGGCACCTGCGGCCACAGAGCTCACACCGCGCCTCCACCTTCCTCCCTCACGCTTCCCTTCCCGACCTCTCACTGTCCAAATCCAAGATGGAGTACGGCTCATCCAACACTTCGCCAGTGAGATCTATTTCCTTCCCGTCGTAAAGGTAATCCATGGATTTACCCCGACTTCTGTACAACTCCCCGTTTATAACAGAATGTATTATAACATCGTTCCTATCCATATCTCCATTACTATCATCCCCCAAGTTGTGTTCTATCACGTTGAAGACGTCTTGGTCAAAATCTGCTTGGAGATTGGAGAAAGAAACATTTTCTGGTATATGGGATAGCATGGCCACATAGTCTAGCTCTCTGTAGTTACTGTTGATGTCCTCAGTACTTCGTAAATCTTGTACAAATATCTGCATTCTCATTGTACAAATTTTTCACCTAAAAATTCATCATTTACTGTGGTAGGAAACTTATTAAATTTTATTTGAATCCGAGTGAATGGGAGACATTTATATTAAATTAATGACTTCAGAGACCTTAACACAAACTCTTGGAGAAATTCCTGGTTTTTGAGCCAAAAAGAATTTTCTTTGGATTTTGAACTCTTTACACATCAGAAGAAAATGAATGAGAAAAGAGACGAAGATAATTCATCCTAATGTTTTTGCTAAGAGCTAAAGCTTTGCTAAAATAATAATATTTTCACACTGAAGTATATCAACATAGGTATTATGGAAAAATATACCTATATATGATTTAAAATAGTAGAACATAAAACAACAAAATAATTATATTATTCAGACTGATTTTTTCTAGATCATAAAATAGTAGTCATATTTTTTATTTTATTATTAATTCTAATTCGCATAGATAGTGTAGCGCCATACCCAAGTCTAAAATACAGGACAAAAATAAGCCTCGTTCATACTGGGAATTTAGACCACAATCAAGCAAAGTATATTTTTGCTATTACACTGTTTTTAGACTTAACACAGCAGTATAATTTAATATTTCATTTTCAATTCTGATAAACTTAAGTAACTTTCAATAAATTATTTTTAATGTGTAAAATACCGTTACTTTTTAAATTTATTTATCTTATGTTTAAATGCTCATGCTCGTTAAAGCAAGATCTATTTGATATAAAGATCTTTGAATTTTCCTACAATGCGTATTTTAAAAAAGTTTTTTTCCAAACATACTTATTAATTTTAGCTAGTAAAAATGTCTAAAAATAACTATAAATTACCGAATCCAGGATATTTTCACTCTCCGCTTGATTCGCGGAATAGTAATTTAAGGTTGCTGAATTATTTTTCAAATTCAATGGCTTATTGTTCTTTGTCTGAAGAATACTTGGATCCCTAAAACTCCTTCTGGTTGTGTTCTTAGAGGGAGTTTTCTGGCTACACAAGCTTTTGTGAGATCCAGAAACATGTTCATCATATGAATATTTAGATCGGTGGGGATTTTGATTGAGTTTTAATGTAATCCACAAATTCAATTGAATTTCTTATCCCTTTAGATGATAAATTGTTCTCTTTTTTTATTGTTTTCACAATGCCGTTACTTGGCTCTCTTTCATCTCGTGGTTCGGTATCCTGGTGAGGTAGTTTCCCTTTTTGGTTTCTCTCGGAATTTCTATCAATCACAATCTTTATTAACCCATTGAGGAGTGTGTGTTGCCTTTGAAAACTGTCATGAATTAAAATTTGGGCCGGAATAAAAAATGCACCTTCATCCTTTTCAAAATGTAATGATGTAGGTTTAAGTGGAAGCTGTAATAAAGGAGCTCTTCTGAAATCATTTCCATTTTTATTTTGTCTGGATTCTCTAAAACAAGAATTTAAACATGGATAAATATGCAAATAAATTTAAAAAATTTAAACTTCGTACTAAAATACATTAATAAAATTAATTGTATGTACTAAGCATAAAAAAATTTAGTGCACTTTTTTATTTCTAATTTACATGTGTATTTTAAAACTATAAAATATTCATCTAATTTTTTGTAATAAAAACCAAAATCTCACAACATACCTGTTTACTTTACTTTTTTTTAATAACTTACTTATTTTTAATAAATATTGTGATTATAAGGTATGACTGTACATCGATAATCTTAATTTAATATGATATAAAATGAATTCCTTATATTGACATTTAGATTATTGTTAACTGTTGGATATTTCACTAAAAAGATAAAATACAAAACTTAAAATATAAACAAAATTAGTATTGTTGCGAAAACCCACAAATTGATATAATTTTGTAAAAACATAGAGCTCAATAATTAATTATGTATTTGACTTTTTATCATGAATTTTGATAAGTAGGTACTTAGCAATAATCAAATTTAATTATTTTGTTTAATTATTTTTTCAAATAAATAAATAAATATATTATTCCATTTTCTCTGTTTTATTGCTTTTCGTGTTGATAGAATACCCACAGTTAAAATAAAATTTATAATTGAGGTAAACATTATGGTTTACTTGTATTGAAATTTTAGTCCCTCATCAATTAACAACAAAAAGATACCAGGAATTTTACAGATAAAAAAAAATTGCTCCTTTCTTTTCACACAAAAATCAAATAATTCCAAGTGCACAGATGATGAGTATAATACTACTATAATTTTTTAGTGAGATATTAAATCTCAGTTAATTTTTTGACTGCCATTCATTAATTAGTGATCTTAATAAATGAACGTAGCCCATATGTCATAGACGTCGACCATAACATTGAAACTTTTTTGACAGTTTTATTTCCGTTGGTATTGGTTGGTATCATGGTATTTCCTTCCTATTCATTCCTATTTCTGTCAATATCGCGGATCCGGTGAATCGCGATCGTATTTATTTACAATTTGAACCGCAGCGAGCTTTCTTGCTGTCTATAAATAGTCCGCAGTTGTTCATTTTTAGAAATGACTATAATAATTTTGTAATCATGGAAGACGAATCAGTTATCGGTAATTGGATTAAACAAAAAGTTCTCGGAAGTGGAAGTTTCGGTATTGTCAGTTTGTGGCGAAATCACAAGACAGACCAACAATTAGCTATAAAAATCTGCAAGTGGGGTAACGACCCCTTGCTTACCAACAAACACAAAGAGAGATGGACCAACGAAGTGGAAATGATGAAGTTGATAGATAACGACAATATTGTTGGTACCAAACTACTCCCTGAAGATTTAGCCAAGGGTTTAATTCCGAATAACATTTCCAAGCTTCCTATATTGTGTATGGAGTACTGTAGCAAAGGAGATTTGAGGCAACTGTTAAATCAACCCATTAACGGAAATGGTTTACCCGAAATTGAGGTACGGTGTATTTTGAAGGATATGAAGAATGCGGTAAGTTTCTTGCACGATTTAAAAATTACTCATCGTGATATAAAACCAGAAAACATAGTTTTGCAAGAATACAACGGAAACGAACATCGCAGTACAACATACAAACTCGTGGACCTCGGGTACGCCAAGGAAATAGATTCCCAGTCCGTGTGCGCAAGCTTCGTGGGGACCCTGCAGTATCTCGCCCCGGAGCTGCTATACAGCAAGTCCTATAGCAACACAGTGGACTACTGGTCCCTGGGGCTCGTAGCCTCCGAGGCCATCTGCGGAGTGCGCCCCTTCCTGCCCAACATGGCCCCTGTGCAATGGATGACGCACGTCAAAAACAAAACTCAACAGCAAATTTGCGTCTTTGAAAACTTCAGCGGAGACGTCGAATTCTCTACGTCTCTTTTCAATGAAAACAACATTTCTAGTTGTTTCAAAAGCCTCATTGAAAAGTGGCTCCGCATCGCTCTGGATTGGGACCCGAAGAGGAGGGGACGCTCCTCGGACGACAAGTGTGTCAAGTTCTCCCCCCCCCCTGACCATCGGGACACCGCTCCCCCCCTCCCGGCCAGGGATTCGCCGCTAGTTATATTTTCTCTGCTCCAATCTATCTTGTCCAAGAAAATACTGGTCATTTTCTCAACCATGACGTACGAGTATTTAAGTTATGAAATTGATGAAACCACTTTGTTCTCCGCAGTAAGAGACTGGATAGAAAGAGACACTAATGTTTCCACAAACAACCAGTTGTTTATTTCTCCAATGCACGAGGAAGAAATGGACTTGGCTCACAAGTACTGGGATGTCACACTTCCTATCATGTTGTTTGTATACCAACAAGATAGCTTGTTTTCGGATGACAGAAAACTGAAACCAAATATTCCATCTAAATTATTACCGTGTATTAAAAACACTACGATGAAATTTAAATATAACTTTTTAATAGAACTATCCTCGTGTGCTCTTCATTTTATTAAGAAAGAGAGACTTCTGTATAAATCACTAGTCGAAGCTTATCAACTAATGGTGGAACGTTTATATCAACAAATAAAACATCTTCATCTGAATCACAATAATTCTGATAAATTGATGTGCAAACTGATTGACAAAACAGATTTACTCCGATCTACTTTAGAATTATATAAAGAATTCTTCGATAAATGCGAAAAAGAAAACAGATTGCCGTCTTATGTGTCAACATTTAAACTCTGGTCGGATAGGTCCAAAGTTGTCTTAGATAAAATTTGTAAACTGTGCGAGGCGTGGTCTCAGCTTTCTACGAGGCTGCAGTCTGTGGCGCGCCGGTGTACCGATGTAAAAAGTAAAGATTTGGCTTTCGAAGCCAACTTATGTAACTTTAAAGCGATTCTTCAAGACGTGTGCAAACTAATTATCCAAATTAAAAGTATTCCTAAAGAAGAGCGTACCACACAGCCTTGTACACCAGTTTCTAAAATACTTGCCAGTTTCTGTAAAGTTAAAAATAACTCTTTGAAGAACTGCGAGATGCAAAAAATATCTCAACAGATCATAGATATTCACGTTGAGACGACTAAGATGAGTCAGCTTATAATCGATGTAGGACAAAATGCCGAGGAGCTATCAGCCGAAATTACTAACTTGATTCTAGACAAAGATAGAACTACCATTTCATACATGAAGTATTCTAGCGGTTCCAACAATTGTGATGTATCGCAACATACTGTACCTACGACAGAAGGCGGCAGTTAGCAACCCTCGAGGCAGGAAGCTGTCTACAAACGTAGGTGAACTTCAATCTCTAATAGAGGACAATATCAGCCTACACGCCACTTCTAAACTTATGCAAAAATCGTATGAAAACCATAAAAAGTCTCCTTGACCCAATAGACTTCAGTTTCCTTGAATAAATATTGATTATTTTTATTAAGCACTTAAAGCAAATAGGCAAACTAAATAACCCTTTCATGAGTAAGTTCTTTTAATTTTAAAAAAATGTTTACGATTAAAATAAATGTGTTTTTATACTAAATATATATTTACTCATCAATTTTTTAGTTTTCTTTTTGCTAGAACGTATAATAGTATTATGTTTATACTCCTGAACGGGTCAATGTCTTTTTTCAAACCTGTCTTTTTTTACATAATACGTAAATTTGATAACAATGATAATAATATGTCAATGTTTTTGTCTACTGTTTTTAAAAAAATATTATTGAGGTAAAATAATATTCTTTTCTAAGTTTTATACTGTAATCACTATGTAAGCATGATCAAAACTGATTAGATTCTTTTAATGACAGATATGTTTCCATGATAGCAATATTATTTTATTTAGCAATAAGTTTTCCATATTGTTTTTAAGTTATAATCTAAATTATATACATTTATAATACTTGTTTGAAATCACAATTTCACTTCATGATATAATATTATGTATCTTTTACTTTAGGTTAGGTTTTATTATTTTCCGATCTCATATGGTTCCCAGTGGTTTTTGAGATTTTATTGTATAAAAACATATCATTTATCTATCTATTAGTCATGTTTTTTATGTTTTATAAATGGGCCTTCTGTATTTCCGTTTATAAAATCTTGAGTACCACAGCCCATCTAAGTATAGTCAAGCCCAAAACTTGTGAACCGGGTTGTGGTTCTGGTGGTGAATTCAAAGGATTCTGGATTAGAATCTCTAGGTTCGAATCCACTTCTGCACAACTTGTTTCCTGCTTTTTGGCACAGTTATTTACCGACTATTGTGGAAAGCAGTTCCAAAATCGAATTACTTATTGAGTATATCATAAAGAACTCAAATGTTTCTTTTTAAAAAAATAAAAATCCATGATTTTTTTACTGAACATTTCTATGACTATAGTATTTCTTTTTATTTCCGACTATTTTCCTTCTTCAACTCCTTAAATTTACAATACTTTATTTCGCTATTTTAGTGTGTAGTGTCGAAGAAAGTATTATTTTGTAAAACATGATTATCTACTTATAAGACTGAGTGAGAGAACGGTAAAAATTTTTATATAACAATGTGTGAAGTTACAGATTTTTTTGATACTTTGTATAAATTTTTATTTAATTTGAAGAATTCTATGGAACTACGTACTCTCCGACTCGTAATATTAAACCAGGTTTTGACTATTTTAAATATTGGTAACAGAAGATAGACTTTGTATCTATACATATTATAAGATTACTTGTATCTTGTATATCCCTTGTTTCGATGGTGCTAAAATATCTAGTAAAAGTGGCAGAAATTTATTTGTTATATCGTTATTCACTTAAATCACTTTATTTTTTAAGTTTTACGTAAATTTATCGATGTTATATGTTTTGTCTTAATTTCATGTCATTAGTGCTGTTGACCATAAATAAAACAATTATTATTTTCTTTTCTCGCATGTTAAATAAAATGTTTTTGTAAATTTCTTTAATATTTTTATTTATAACTGCTACTACTTTCCCTTATCAACACTTAATGGTGCATAAGGCACTGCATTTGTATACCAAGTTTAATGCACACACATACACGGGACAGTTTGTTGTTCATGTGCGCCGACTATTCAACATTCCATCCAGTTTTTGTATCTTTATACGGGACAGTTTGCAAACTGGTAAAGAAACTGTACAGCTTTTTCTGTCCATGTTTCTGTTTCATCAATATAAAAATATAATAAAACCACAATGTATCATATAAAACTTATTTATTAATCATTTTCAATTTAAACTAATTATATTTATATGTAGTCAAAAATTTATAAACAAATACTGATTTATGTAATCGATTCGTAAAAATAGAAAAAAATATAAATCTATGGTTACTATGTAACTATTATTTATAATAATTCTAAGGTTTTGTAAAAATTACAAAGATTTGTTGATGGATGCATCGGGGAATGGGGTATCGACGGCGTAGATCTGCACATCGGGAGAATGTAAGTCTTCACTGAGAGCCTCTTTAGGTTCGTTTTTAGTTTCAACATTTTGGTAACCGTCTAAAGTATCGCTGGTGAGCACTATCTGCGAGATGACCGTCTTGTCCAGGTGCTTGTCGAAGGAGATGAGGGTCTTGGAGTCCTCGGGCGGGGGCCCCTCGTCGGGGGTGTCCCCGCCGGGAGCGCCCTCCGGCTGCTCCGGGGGGGCGCCGGCGCCTGCCCCCTCCTGGGCGTAGTGAAGCGGGTAGTGGTTCTTCAGCTCACTGAGGAGGCGGAAACTCTCTAAAACTCTCTAACAGACAGCACTCTGAAATAGGAACACATTCAGTAAGTCGGGTCAGGTGCGAGGTGCATTATTATTTGCCTTGCTTATAATGTACAAGGTTTATATTTACTTTCATTCAATATTATTTGTTTAGTGTGAGGATCAGTCATCAGGTTATTGATTCTGATCGTATCAAATAAGCGGTAGCGGTTAGCACATTAAGCTACCATACATGTGGTCTTGGTTTCCATTTCCAATGAGGTAAATATGAAATATTATGTAATATAAATTTCCACAAAAATATGTTGTATGTGATACCTTAGGCTAGCCCTGAAGCGTAAGACTGATCTTTGATCATCTTGCCTTCATATAAAAAATAACAAGATGAACTGCACTTGATGTACCAATTCAGTACCCTATGCACCATAAGGGAAAATTAATGGTAGAGTTGTGGACTCTAGATTGGAATCTCTAGGCACAGTTATTTCAAACTATTTGAAAGCAGCCCCGAAATTCAAATATTTGAGTATATATAAGAACTCAAAAGTTTCTGTTAAAATTTTTAAAAAGTAGTTGCAAAATGTTCATACCTTATAATTAAAAGTGGTGATTTTAACAACATATAATAAAAGTATAGATATTTGAGATCTCCGAGTATTGAAAGTATAAATTTACTTGTAGATGTTGTCGCCGATGTGTGAGCGTGTGTGTTTTCACACGTGTGGATGCGGTAATGTCTCTTCAGGTGATCTTTACACGAGAATCTGCACGGAAACAAAACAATCCCATCCAAAATCTTTACTTAGTACATCTTCTTCCTATAGTTTAAAAAATCCAGTTTCAATGAAACAGTACCAAGTTAGTCCAGTTTAATATTCATGGTGTGATATTATTCTAACCTTTGTTCAGCAGAGATGCCTAAACATTCTGTCAAGAGTACAATTGTTTACCCTGGTGCAACACACATTAGGCAGCATTTTTTCCAGTCTTCAAAACACCTTACACGGGCACATTCCGATCAGATCATTCCATGAATTTTCATTTATGGCCAGGATGGACTTAAAATGGGTTCAAATTTAATACTAAAAACGGAACCAACAGCATCAATCAACCACTGTATTCACCAGATTTGGACCGTTTGAATTATTTTTGGTCCTGAAACTAACACTACCGCTACGTGGAACCTGTTTTGAGTTGATCGAGGCCATAAATGAAAATTCACATTGATAATTTATCAGCCAGGTACAGTCAAAGTTTAGTAATTAACCCTATAAAGATCTACGGTAAAAAAGTTCCTTGATGTAACAGTGCGTTACTAGTGGTACTAGAGGGAGCCTCCATCTTTTAATGTTCAGAAAATTGTTATTTTATAATAATAATAAACATTTATTCAAAACGTTAATAAATAAATAAATTTTACCTTCTGTTGCTACTGGATTATTTTATACTTAAGAAATGGTTAAGTAAATTTCGAATGATAAATATGTAGTGATTTAGCACCACCACGGAGATGTTAAAAGTATCTCAGATAAAACGCACCAAAGTTTAGTTATTAAATGTAATAAAATTTGGAATTAACATAATGAATTATTTCTGTAATTTTAGTATCACAAGAGACAATATTTTTGAAAAATGTCGATCCTAGTAACTAAAGATATTAAATTTAAAATTGGCCCTGTGCTGTATTCTTATTTCTTATTCATGTAAGTTCATGGCTGTTCTTGTAATTGCATTGAAAATTGCATTTTTTATGGAAATGAAGCTATGCCTTAATCTACGTAGGTATTGATTTTGGAAAAAAGGTACTAATTTCTTGTTTGAGTTTCATTTTAATATAGTTGGTTGATTAGTGACTGTTAGAAAGTATTTATTTACATGTGATTTTCATATTAATATTTCGTGTGTGATACTTTGGACTGGTTCTGAAGCATAAGACTGATCATCTTGTTAGAATAATTTTATGTTTGAAATGGACTTAGGTCCGTAAACAAAATTAAATTAAATAAAAAAAATCTTACCTTCATGTAATAAAATGATCAAGATACACTGCACTTGGTGTACCAACGCAGCGCCCTATGCACCATTGGGTGCGGATAAGGGAAAGTAGTAGTAATAAATGAAGAAATGCTAAGTTTACAATGGCTGGCTATATATCGCACCACCCAACCAACCAAGTTGGATTAAGCTGTTTATTATGTCAATGGTTGATCAATTTAGAAAATGAAAATCAAATCAGAAAATATGCACCTTTGTTAACAATTCAAGATGTTTATAATGTTAAAGAAAATAATGTTACGGTTGTTGGTAATTTATTATTTTTATTTTTTTACGGACAGCCAACAAACATACACTTATTTTAAATATACATGGTGTAAAAAAACTCGTAGTACGACCCGAAAACTGGTGAATCTTGTATCAACACTAGAATGGGTACCTTTAGTGGAGAATCTCTTGGGACAGAGGTGACAGGAGAATGGCTTGAGTCCCGTGTGTCGCATCATGTGTTGACGGAGGTTGGAGCCGTTGTTGAAGCCCTTCCCGCACTGCGAACACAGGTACGGGGTCTCTCCCGTGTGAGTTCTCATGTGGTCCTTCAGGTTGCACAGCTGGGAGAATGCTGCAAAGCAATAACACGAGCTTCAGTCACTATATCAGTCATAGATTAGAGGTTGACCACTGTTACAACTTACTGTTATTGTCGGGGTTTTACGATCTTCAAGGAGTTTAAAAATTAACTAAAAAACTTGAGTCACAGTTGGATCCGAAGTCTGATTCGATACAAAATAAAATAAAGTTTTTACTGACTCATACACTTTGTCAGTTTTTTTAAAGACGCATTTGTCTTTTTAAAAACCCATAGTGTCATTAACGCTAATATTCCACTAGTGGACTAGTGTATCGCATTCATTATAACACATCCACATACCTAATTGAGTGATTATAACACATCCACATACCTAAGAGGTTAAATTGGCAGTGCATAATGGAGTTCTGGTACCAACCCTTATGTATGGAAGCGAAGCATGGAGTTGGAAAAATAAGGATGAAAGTAGATTGAATGCCGTTGAAATGCGATCTTTCAGGCGAATGTGTGGTAAAACTATGTATGATAGGTGCACTAATGTTGAAATTAGAGCAGAATGCAAGGCTGAGATAAGCATTATCGACAAAATTAAGAAAGGTCTTTTACTTTGGTTCGGTCATGTAGAGCGAATGGATGATGAAAGAACGGCTAAAAAAATATATGATGCGACTGTGCCTGGACGTAGAAGTCGAGGATGGCCGAGAAAGACGTGGCATGATCAAGTAAAACAAGTGCTTGAAAGTGGGCATGTAAGAATAATCGGAATAATCGACGTGCGTGCATGAGAAGATGTATGAATGTGGAGGAAGCAAGAGAAGTATGCCAGGACAGAGTGGTGTGTGACGTTCTATCCTCTCTGCCTACCCCTAAGTAAAAATGTATGTGCCAAGGAAAATATTTCTTTACAGACTATTGTATACAAGTTATTCAACAAACAGTGGAGCGGAAAGAGTGCTTACCTTTACTACAGAAGGGGCACACGTTGGGCTTGACTCCGTTGTGTTTGTTGATGTGGTCCAGCAACTGGTCCTGGCGGGAGTAGCGCTTCTCGCACAAGTTACACTTGTGGGGCTTGTCCTCGGAGTGCAGCTTCATGTGGCGGTTCAGCGGGTTCTTGGAGGAGAACTTCTTGTCGCAGGTGTCGCAGGAGAAGGACATCCGCTTCTCCCGCTCCTTGTGGATCCGCATGTGGCTGGACAGCGAGTGGCGGGACTCGAACACCGTGCCGCACTCCTCGCAGCTGAAGGTCGGCGCCTCCTCCGGCGCAGCGGGCGGCGGCAGGTCCAGCCCCGTGGAGTGCACGGCCTTGTGGCGCAGCAGCAAGGCTTCCCGCTTGAACCTCTGGAAACATTGCTGGCACTCGTACGGTTTACTCTCCGCGTCGTGGATTGCCATGTGCCTCGTTAACCCCGATACTTTGAGGAAGACTTTCTTGCAAACTTCGCACGTGTGAGCTTCTTTTTTTACTTTGACGTGCACCTTCATATGTTTTTCTAATCGGGACGGTTTATAGAATTGTTTTCCGCAATCAGGACAGCTGTGCTGACCGCTTTTACTTTTTTCTCGCACCTTTTTAACTTTTCGTTTTTTTTTAGTTTCGTGCGGTGGTGAATATGTCTCGTCCGCGTAGTGATCGTCATTGTAATCTTCATTTTGCTCTTCTTTTACGTCAAACGGAATTTCTAAATCGACTTCCTGTTTTATTTTAACAGGTTTTTCCGCGAGACCCTTGGCCAAATTTCGTAGTACTGCATCGTTCCTTTCTGATTGTGTACGGAAGGCATACGCCGAAGTTAGACTCTCTATACATCCCTCGCACAGCTTCTGGGGCAAACCATCCGCCTTGATCACCTACAGAACGACACCGGTATTAGTAAGGTACATAGTTAAGCGAGTCGCAGAATTCACAAATACTCAGATTTATGTTTGTAGGTGGATATCTGACATATTTGTTTTAATTTTATATAAATTATACTAACCTGGACAGGAGTGCATATCATGAATATATCTGCCAAAGTAAGAGTCGTCTTAAGTGGCAAGGAATCATCCATATTATTAAAAAGATCAACCAACACAGATTCTTCCTTCATACATGATCGACAAATAAGATCGATACTGCGGTTGGAATAATTGGTATTCGCGACATTTCGATCCATTTTGCAGGGTTTATAATAGCTAAATAAATATTTAAAGGCACAATTTATCCGTGAAAAGCATCCACCAAAATTGCTGCAAGCGAGCTTTTATCCTTCATAAAATAATAGGTATAGGTTCATTTCATTTCCAAGTTACCAACGCAAAAATGACGTTTAGAACGCCATTGACATGGGTTAGGGCTGTCAGCACCTTGTCAAACACCGATTATGTTTCGTTGTCCGATTATTTTCAACGTGTAGTACTTACTCATTCATTTTACCCTCTACGAAAACCTTTAACTACCCCGGCGAATCAAAAATAATTACAACTATCTTTATCTGCTATTTTAAAAATACATTAATTTTAAGTTGCCATAGAGGTTTTTGTTTTCACTTTGTGAAACAAGTAGTTTTTTAAACAAATAAAATATTTACAGCCTCCACTCGTTTGCGAAAATCTTCAAAATGTTATAAAAATCTGCAATAAATAACTTGTACAATTTCAATGTGTATATGATTGTATATAGTGACCTGTAAATAAACGATTGTTTAAAAATGGAAGGTAGAAATTAGTACAGATGTTTTTCTGGGTTATTATGCCATGTTTGTGGGCTTTGTGTTACCAAAGTTTTGAGCACATTGTTTAAGTTGTTCGATGGAGAGTAGTTTAAACTTTTATGTTTTTTGTATACAATTTTTTATTATATTGTGTTACACATTTTGGCTGACACGTTTTTTAGAACGCACTTTCTAAGCACAAATCGAATAAGTGCCCATATCTATTTTGATCTATGTTTCTGTGTTTTCGTCTTCGTCTATGAACAAATTTGGAATAAATGATAAATGACACTGTTGTTGTCATTAATTTTTGTAATCGGGAAACTTTATTCCGCCAAAACATATTATTTAGGACAAAACAATAAGCAATGGAAGCTTCTTCACTAGGGCCTCCTAATCCCATGTCTTATTGCCGGACATGTATGGATCAAAATTGGAACTCTCCAAATTATTTCACAAATTTTATCAGCGCTCCCATCGTTGCCGAAATGTTGACGTCCTGTACGACAGTCAAGGTAAATGTTATCAATATTGTTTTTTGTAAAGAATATTTATAATGTCCTTCATATCTAAATGCCTTCGTACTTTGCAGATCGATAGTAGTGACGGCTTACCGGAGCAAGTATGCAATACGTGCATCATGAGCCTCACATCAGCGTTCGAATTCAAGAAGAAATGCGAGAGATCCGACGAGGAATTACGCAAACTGTTCAATTTTTACCTTCTAAAGTCCGAGCCCGGTGTCGTTATAAAACAAGAACCGCAGGAAATAAAAACCGAGCTAGATTTTCGGGACAACAACGACGACGACGACTTCCACGCATCGGACTATGAACCTCTAGGAAAGAAAGAATTAGTTATCAAATTGAAAAAGAAAAAGAAGGGGAAAGGAAAACACGCGTGCACCCTTTGTAGGAAGACATTTCCCAAAGCTAGTAAACTAGAGAGACATCTAAACAGTCATTCCAGGGAAAGTAGTAAAGTTCATCCGTGTGGCATTTGTCAGCGAGTGTTTGACCGTGCTTCCAAATTAGACCGACATGTAAAAATCCATAATCCCGAACTGAAACCCTTTGAATGTACACACTGTCCCAAGCGTTTCAAGCGCGAGAGTTTGTTACTGAGTCACCTCATCACCCACTCGGCCCCCAACGGACTAGCGGAGGAGGGCGCACCCCCCGGGGGCCCGTCGCCCCTCAAGGAGGAGTGCGGGCAGCCGGAGCTGGAGCGCCACGACTGCGACCAGTGCGACATGACCTTCGACTCGACGCACTCGCTCTCAGCGCACATGCGGAAACACAGAGTCAAGAATAGAATACTCTCGTGTCACATCTGCGGGAAGGTATCATATTGATATTTTATTTATTTTTTTCACCCTGAAATATCAGTGGATAATAATAAATTATTGTAACACTGGTAATATAATTTATTTATTACATCTCATTGATTCTCAGTTCTCTGAATCTGGTGCTCACACCCATATAATCTGAATCAGGTTAATGTATAACTTAACTTAACCTTTCCTTCTCAGGTATTCAAGAAGTCCAGCCACCTGAAGCGACATGAGAAGACTCACGAAGACAACCGGCCGTACAAGTGTAGCGAGTGCAGTAAGTCCTTCTCTCTGGAGAGACAACTCACGGAACACCTCAACAAGCACAAGGGGGTGAAGCCACACCTGTGTCCTGTGTGCAGTAAAGGTACTAAGTACTCTCCTAATATAGAGGATAACCGGCCAAACTGTGTAGCGACCCCTTCTCATCGTGTTCCGTGTCTCTTGCCTGGGGATTGGTTCGCAGCCAGATTTTACATATTATTGTCCACTGCGCCCTACTGCAACCCTTTCCAGCTCCACATATGAGGCGCGGGACGTGTCCTCGACTCTCGTTGCGGGCGCACTCTGAAATTTGTCACCACAGCCATTTCTTGTATTATGTCACGCAGGAGACCCCCATGTCGCGTTATGTGGCCGATCCATCAGGCTCGCTCTTCTCTGATGTTTTCGATCAGGTATCTTTCTCCCTCAATTCTCCAACTTTGTCATTTGTGATGTGGTCTCTCTGAGAAATTTCAAATATTCTTCTATAACACATCTCGAAGACCTTTAGTCTTTTTCGATCTCTTTCGGTCACATGTACAAGCAATATGTTGCCTGTTGCAGCCTTTGCGCAGACCAGCACACTGAACGCCCACCTGCGCGTGCACACACGAGAGAAGCCGTACTTGTGTGCGACGTGCGGGAAGAGATTCGACAGCAGCACCAACCTGAATCAGCACCTCAAGAGACACCGAGGAGAGAAGACCTTCTACTGCTCCCTATGTCCAGGACGATATGTCAGTAAAGGTAATATACATGTCTTTAATTATTACTATTTGTATACTTACTTCAGCGGACCAATCACCGATGTATCTACCTACAGATATATCGCTGTTGTGACATGTAGTAGTAGTAGTAGGCATGTAATACTGATTACTGACATAATATACGCGTCACAACTGCAATGTAGATATGTTGGTGATCACAGTCCTGATAGCCAAACATTTCGCCACAACTTGATTCCTATTTTCAAGCCAAGCCGAATAGTCTTCATTAAAAATAGTATTATAAATTAAATATGTGAAAGTATCATCAGTTTGCATAGATTTATTTTTAATTTAAAAAAAAAGGATCATCACTGTCCATGTAACACTCTCTTCTAAGAGTTTATAAGTAATAGTGAAATATTGTGTTATTGTTTTATTTCAGGAGAGTTACAGTCGCACATGTCGACCCACACGGGAGCGAGACCGTTTGTGTGCGATACTTGTGGTTCCGCCTTCACTAAGACTAACTCCCTCGCCAAACATAAACTCATCCATCTTGGAATCAAGCCGCATGAATGTGACGTCTGCAGTATGAGGTATGGATTCAGACGCCCACCATTTATTGTTGATTTTTTAAAATATTGCTGTCAAAAAATATCCAATGAGTACATAAACATTGATATATTTATGGTGATATTGGCACCCCTACTCATGGACCCATTCCTACAGACATTTGTCACAAACTACCCACTTTATTACGTATTTTATAAGAAATTAATTATGTTGGCTGGCTGGCTGTTTTGGTCATTAGCTAGGTTAAAAGTCAGAAAAATATATACTTTTACTTTAGATTTATAACTATTAGCAATGTTCAAACAACAGGTCTTAATGGATAATATGTTCATCACAGGTTCAACAGTAAAGACCACCTGAAGAGGCATTACCGGATCCACACCGGAGAGAAGCCGTACAAGTGTGAGTTCTGCGAGAGAGCGTTCACACAAAGTAACGATCTCGTAAAGCACACGCGATCCCACCTCGGCGATAAGATGTACCGGTGAGTTGCTTATCTCTAGTTACTTGCTCTTGAAATAAGGCAATGTTTACATTCTTATCATTTTTGTGGCTTATTCACTTTAGTTTGCCCGTTCTGTACCTCAAACAATCCCAAAAAGGCATGTATATATTTTTTACTATAGATATGAATAGGAATTTTTAAAAAAATATTTATGCTAATCAAAGATTATTATGAAAATAAAACTATTTTTTTAATTTTTATTAAACCTTCCATTATAACACCTACCAAGCATAACACCTTCATCCACTTGTGTCTTCATTGTAAACAACAAAACATGAAATTTTCCCTTAACTTTTCAGATGTAACCTTTGTCCAGAGAGCTTCCGTCTGAAGACTTTGTTAATGATAATATAAGTTAGTATCTAAGTTTTAAATAGCCGATGATATCTGAATATCGTTTGCAATCATGTCATCTAATCCCCGCTGTAACACTTTTTTGATAATATTAAAAAAATCGCCATTGTTGGGTTCAAGAAAATATTCAATTTCTTGAAAAATAAGTTTTAATTCATTTGAATCAACGCTTTGACTAGCTGAAAGGAAGACATGGATTTTGAATGCAAATGCACTCACCAATTTTACCTTGATTTTCTCCATTTGAGAACCGTTTTAACGGACATTATAATCCAGTGATACAATTATGTTTTTACAAAATATTTTTTATTCAAACTGGCATGTTAGGCTTAAATTAACTAGTTGGGTGCATTATCAATAACGCATTGTATACAGGTTAGATGTGCATTTTTACCACATCAGTGTTCATTAACTTGTTTCCAGTTATTGAAATACAAATCATACCCTACTGTAAGTTTATATCCATTTTTAAAAAAATAAGACTTTAAACATATTAGTGTATTGAAAATAGTGATCTTATACAACATAAAATTTATTGTTGTTCAGAACTAAGTCACTTGTTAATTAGCGTTTTTTTTTCACTGAAATCATAATAAAACTATTAGATCATATCTGAATTATTTTTAGTTTGAGTATTCAGAAATGATATGTAAATTGAACTTTATTTAGCTTAAATGGAATTGTATCTGCTCAAAATGGTGCCTTTTCTAAAATAAAATTTAAAAAATCAGTTACAGGAATCAATATGTAATTTTAGGATAGCAATAATCTGGATGACAGTAGCTTCCAAATTAATTCTTCTTGAAGAGCCATTAGTCTTAGGCCTCCATCATGTTATTCCATATTTATCGCATTTGTATGAAGAAAAATTTCCGCCTATAATATTTATATCCAAATTATTCCATTCTGATCAAAATCTAAAGACGTCATTTTTTTTGTTAGTGTGATTTGTTTAAATGTTTTTGTTTATATTTATTTCTGAATAATATTTTGTACCTGTGTACATTTGACAACGTTGATTAGTGGGTATTTAGTCAGCTATATTATATTTTTTAAATCTGATTCTTTGGAGCATATCAATCACATTGTTTTTTTCCTGATCCATCGCAACACTTTCTTTGCATTTTTATGCTAGAAATCAGTGAATTACTATGTTTTTATTATATAAGTATTATGTTCTTTATTGTGTTTATGAACACTTGTGCCCCTCCAAACCCCTCCATGAAATGTATTCCTAGTTGAAATCTATGTACTTTTGTATATAGTAAATTAATTACACAAGTTGTTTATTTTTAGTGTGTAGTAAGTTCACTATTACATTTGTAAATAAAATCATATATTTTTAGCCATTTTATTTTCTGCCAAAACGCCAAGAATTTTTATAAAAAGCGCCAAGCTTACTTTTTAAAAATCTTTAATGATATTTCCATTATAATTTTCCTTATTGAACCTTTACAATCATTGAAATCAGAGAGATTAGAATACCATACCACTACATTATTCATTTTTAATTGTGATAAATGCATAATAATTTAGAGTTACATAATATGATTCTTGTTAATCAATTTGTTTATTTTTACTATATAAGTTAATGTGGTTGTAGTAAAATAATCTGATCAAAGTTAATCATACGTTAAAAATTATAATATTTTGAAAATTTTGATATGTTATCAATATTCTTACCCACCCCACCAACTTAAATTAATAAATAAGATTTATGAGAAACATGCCGCGAGATAGTTTCGATCACACGAGATAAGCTCTACCGCATTTTTACGTTTTCTTTATTTAATACCTTAATCTTTGTATTCATAAGACATAAAAAAACTGGTATATTAACTTAAAATTTACTGTTTTTTTTGTTAATCGGTATCCCAAAAATAAATTATTCCTCGAAATTAACTAATAGAACAAGACGAAAGGTCTGGTGTTGCCATTTAACTTCTTTTTTTCAATACTTAAAAATTGGATTTCATGTTAATACCAACACATAGATATACATTGTTAGCAGAATGTTTAGTGTCAAGATTAACGATGTAAAGAACTAATTGAGACACACGACTCTCGATCCCAATCACTTTCGTCGAGCTATTGGTTGGGTTTGACAGAATCCAAGTATGTATAATTTGAATATTTACAGTTACAGTCTAATCATTTTCTGCAGTGTAATAGTGATTTTTAAACCTTATGATTTTCCAGCGGTTTTTTTTTAATGTTTAGAGTGTATAGTATAACTGAGGCGACTATGTGACATTGGCGACAAGTGACAGTCGTTTTATTATGATCCTTATCTAACATGTAATCGTGTTGTAATAAAATTTCAAAAAGTTATTAAAGATGTTCAACAAATTATGATGACAGTATTTTTGTATATCATACAACAAACAATTATTTACATATCAATGCACCCCTGTCTAAGAGTCTATCGTTGAAATCATATTTAAAAATTGTTTTTCTAACTAAAATATTTTCCTAATAAGTGCAATCAAACTAGAATAACCACGTATGTACACTTCCAAAAAACGGAATTCCGTATATATAATGTAATGTTCCGAGGCTTGGTAAACATGTTTGTGATTTGTAAAGAAATATCAAGAAATTCAATTTTATGAATAAAAACTTTGCTACAAAGTATTTTTTATTTGTTTGTCTTCTTCTTTTTGTATTTTTAGCTTTAGCTTATCCCCCATGATGCGGCCACATCACCACATTTTGAAAATGTCTTCATCCTTTGAAACATGTTTAAAAAAGAGGTCATATAGTTTACCTGATATTACATTTATTAAGGGCTCCCTACTCAAAGCCTGCCAGTTTTTATTTTATTATCTTACTTTTCTGTTCAATAATAAAAATCCCATTTTGCGGCCACATTTTGTGTACGCTGCTAACTAGGTCCTATGTTATAAGTAGCAAAACACGTTTTTTTCCCAGCTTTGGTACGCCTCTTAACAGATAGATTAAATTAATAAAATGTTATTTCGGAATGTATAATTTATATTTATTTCTTAAAAACTTTTAATGTTACATTTTACACAAATAGATTATGATTAGTTGGCATCGGAATGAATATTTTAAGTGGTGGCAAAAAGGTATAATAGAGCTTTAACAAATTGTATTATTTCTGATCCTCCAAGTTTAGACTCTCCGTAAACACGATCAACAAATGTAATTGGGACCTCTCCTATAGTGTAGTTCAACTGGCGAGCTCTGCAACAACAACTTACTATTACTATTTCATTTTATTATGTAAGTAAATAATAAATAGCACGAGTTTGTACCACACGGAGGGCGGATAACAGTTTAAGAACAAGTTAGCACAGATGTACAAACATAAGTATTTCTTTTTTACCTTACGATCATTTCCATTTGGAACACGTATCCTTTTGACACACAGTTGTTTATGATTTTCAGCAATTTGTCTTTTTTGTAAAGTCTGAAAGAATACAGAATATCTAATATTGAAAAAAGTAACATAGATAAATCATACATAAGAACTGCAGATAAAGTACATAATATACTACCGCTACCACTTTCCCTTACCTACAACTAATGGTGCATAGGGCACTTCATTAGTACTCCAATCACACAATATAATCACACTCATATTGGATATGACATTATTTGGATACTAAGTAATCCAGAAAAATATTATTATCAATCAAGGTTCGGAGAATCAGACTACAACATAAAACTTGTGGTCGTAAGATAGATAAAAAGTATGGTTAAAACTACAACACAGAGCGAAGGCAACACAATTAGCCGCATCTATTCCATCAGCCAAGAAGATGGACACAACATGGTGCTCCAAAACATTGATGTTTGCTGCTGACGTTGACCAAAAACACAGCATAATAACGCAGAAAAACATTTTCAATAATAACATGCTTTATTGGTTAATAAAAGAACCCCATATTTTTTATATTGGTGTTGTAATTTATTTAAATACCTAAATAAATTAGCGTAAGATTTATCATCTAGCCTTCGTGTAACAAATGATTAAGATAAAATGCACTTGGTGAAACAATTCATTGCCATATTCACCATTGCATGCGGATAAGGTAACGTTGTAGTAGTAGTAATAATAAACTAAATTAATTCTGACTGTGAGATATCAATTTGTCTCACCGGAAAGATCCTGTGAGGTCGGAGGCCCTGGGCCTTAGGAGCAGTTGTGACAGGAAGTTGGCCCCGCGGCTCACGAGCTTCCTCTTGAAGTCCCAGCCGCTGACTCCGCCGCCGTCCGCGTACCGTGTGCCCGACACCACGTCCAGGTCCTCACTCTGCTGCAGGGCGATCATCTTCGGAATGAACTTGGGCTGGAAGAGATCAGACGTTCAACTGCTATGGAGTCCACCAGAAACAATTTTCGAGATTTATAGTTGGTAAAAAGAGACTAATTTCAAGTTGATGGTAAGATTAAGATTACACTAATACTGAGTGGTTTGATCATTAGTATTAATTAAGTTAAAAATTAAATAATTAAATTGTTACAAGTTAGAAAAATTTTATTGTAAACAAAGCTGCATATGAATTTAATGATTTTTTTCTCAATTGATACATGTAAAACAGTGTTACATTTTGACAATGTTTAAAAACATTTTGGCCAAAATTGTGGGTTAAAATGAATAGGTGGTCAACCATTGATATAGATGAAGATATTTTGGTAATTGGTTTTAGACTGGTAATGAAAAATATGAATGAAGTCAGAATCTAAAGTTTTTTGTCACAGCGCTGCTGATGTGAAAATTACTTAACTTATAACATATTGAAATCATTACACAATAAAAATTTATAACGTCAAGAGTATTTACATGATGGCTCAGATCAGCATCCATGATGACGATGAAGTTGCCAGTGGCGTGCTGTATTCCGTGTACGTAGGCGGTCCCAAGCCCTAACTTCTTCTCTCGAGGCCGCAGAACTATCTTCATGTCTCCGTAAATCTTCTGCAGCTTCTTGGCCGCTAGCAGAGTTCCGTCCGGGCTGCCATCATCGATAACTATGATTTCATAATCGACGTCTCTAAAATTAAACTTACTTTTAAAAGATCAAGGAAGTAGATAGGAAAAAAAATCATATCATTACGATAATATTTAGACCGATAATAAGGCAGTAATTTTTTTAAAGAAATTCAAACAATGATATGATATTTGCACATACATATTTCAATTTGTAAATACCAAGATTAATCGTGTGCTTGAAAATAGGAATGAAGTTGCGGCGGAGTGGGGGGGGGGGGGGGCGGGATCGGACTCAAAGATCGCAACGCTACCGCTGGGCAGTTGGATAAAAGGATAATTTCAAATAGTTTACGTAGCTTATAAAAGAGATCAGGCACCGTAATAACAAAATATTGAATTATCAGCAAATTGAAGAAGTTGGAAAGACAAACTACCCTGCCATTTTATAACCTAAAGGTTGAGAACAAAAAACTTACATTTTATCCATATATTCGACGATAAGCCATATTATTATTGGTAGATTTTCCTTTTCGTTGTAAGTGGGTAGTAAAATGGAATATTTGTTTTTATTTTTTGACAAATTACATTCGCCGGAGTCAGCCATGTTATCAGTTGTCACCGTTGACAGATAAGATAAACCAAAGACAGGAAGAAAACTTAGCAGTGTTGTTAAACTTGTCAAAATAGTTTTTTCTCGTTCTTTCAACATAATAAATAGAAGTAGAACGAGCACTGCGTGCGGTTACGTAGCTCGTAGCTCGCATATTTTTATTTGTTGTGACTTTTGACAGCTGATTCCAGTCAGTTTCAAAACAGAAAATTATTCTAAATAAATTAGAAATAAAATTAACAAAACATTAAAAAAGACGAATCAATAAACAATAAAAAATACTGCAGTCCCTCAAGTAATGGATGTGAACACAAGTCTCAAATTTGTGATATTCAAAAATGTTTTTACGGTTATAATTGCCACGAAACAATTTTAATATTCGAGTAATGGTATGGTAACGGTACTTTTAACAGTGGATAAACAAAAGAGTAATTAGTTTATTTATTTTATATTTTGTTAATTGTGCAATGGGGAAAACAAGTAAGGTAGTGATATGCGGGATGAAAGGCGTCGGGAAAACTGCTATTCTAGAGCAGTTAATATACGGCAACGTTACTCGCGCATCAGAGTTCTACCCCACTATAGAAGACATCTATGTGGCTAACATAGAGACGGACAGGGGGACGAAGGAGAGGTTGTGTTTCTACGACACGGCGGGCCTGACGTCACCACCCCTGGACAGTTCCTCTCCGTCCAGCTTCCATGGACTACAGAAGCACTACATGGCCTTTGCAGATGGATATGTGTTCGTCTATGACACTTGCAAACCAGAATCCCAGACCCTGCTCATGTACCTTCATAAGGATGTTGAAAAAAACAAAGATAAAAAAGACGTAAGAATATTGTTGTGTTATTTGTTTATCAAACCTTTGTCAAAAGACAAAGGTCACAAAGTCACAAGACGATGGATGCGATTGCTTTTTATATTGGTTAATAAATAAGCGAGGTATAAATCTTAATCCTAGACATTTTACATTCCGGCTGAAAAGGTAAAGGAACGTTTGAGTCATGCATTGCGAGAAAGCGCTTCACTTCGAGTATATCTCTCTTTTTCCTACTAATGCAATAGAAACATGCAAATGCATCGTACTAGTGCCAACCTAATAGAATGGTGTTTTTGGATAAGCGAATTTTGGAAATGAAAATATTGATTTTAAACCTTTTTAATGTGAAGAAAATAACTAAAAAAAAAACTTTTAAATGTAGAATGTATCAAACCTCATATTCCTTCTTATTGATTATACATTATTCTATGTGCAGGGCAAGCAAAATTCAAATGAAAGAATTCATTTTATTTGGGAAAAGCTAATTCTTCCGCCTAGTATCAACTAGATATCCATGAATAGGGAATGTTGCGATACATCAAGTATATGCCAGCCAATGACAGGTCATAAGCCCTGTAAACGTCTTGATATCCATATTTCGAAGTTCAAACTTCTCGTCTCTGTTGAGATGTAAATTGTAATAGAATGCAAGCTCGTCATGGGTAAATCCGGTTTAGTAATTGGACCCACACAAAATGTTGTTTACATGTTTGTATTATTTTTTTAGGCCACTATAATAGTGGTGGGTAACCGCACGGGGCAGCCGGACCCCAAGCTGGAGGAGAACACAATCAGCAAGGCATGCAACTGGTGCACCCCGCGAGCGGCTGCGGCACTACGACGTGAGCGCCATGGATCGTAACTCGCTGTACGAGGCCTTCGTGTTCCTCAGCTCGCGCCTGAACCCGGCGCCCACCAAGAGCAGCTTCCCGCAGCTCCCTGCCCTCACCAAGCTCACGCAGAAGGGCACCCGGACTGACTTGTAAAGATGGAGGGATGCATGATTTTTATTAATATATTTAAAAAACCAAGGAAGGGATCACAAATATACATACAGTAGAAACAAGTCCATCTAGAGCCCAAAACAGCAGACTTTGATTTTGAGAATAGGTTTCTCAGAAGCATAAATATTAGGTATGCAGTCTTTGATTTTATAGAGAACACAGAAATAAGGTAACTGGTATTTACTGTCATCCTGCAAAGGTGATTCGGCTAGTTGGGCCATATATTACATATTATCCCTCCCGAGAGCCTTAACCATGCTTGCCTATTTTACAAGGCATCGAGTTCTTGTCGTCCTAGGCGTCCCTAATATCCTAAATATCCCTGATTTATTTGTGGTATTGAATACAAACTATATATATATATATATATATAAAAATATTGCATTTCTCAATGTGTCCTATTTAAGGTATTCTAACTACTTTTTTGTTGATTTTTAGATATTTTGTCAGTGTTGTAAACTCGCAATTAAGATTTAAACCTTATGTACAAGCTTACAAAACGTTACTTTATCCTTATTTAAATTCAAGTCTCATGTATAGTAACAGATTTGCAGTTAGAATACATTTCAAAAGGCACGTTAAGTTAAGTTATTCAGTATTATAATTTAATCTTGATTCGGTTTATTTTTTTATATATTGTTATATATTATTTATTTTATCTACTACTACTTAAGTGTGACTTGCATATTGAGCTACCGCACGGCCTTATGCATAGCACGGGTTCTGTTATCGGCAAGATCAAAACAAAATATTTATTTACTTATAAATATTTTTCACTGCAATGTTATTTCAAAGTCCTCCCAGACCTAGACTACCATCCGCTGTATATTTCAGAGTATCTATATATTTAATATTAAGTAAAATAAGTTTACAAGTTTTTTCTCTTGGTTCCTGTTAAAAAATGACACCTCACATTTTTTCTTTCCAATATTCATCACTGCAAAATGGTTCTGCATTATAATTAATTGGCATACCACACCATGACATGACACATAGTGCTCTATGTACTTAAATCTCACTTAGCTTAATCAAAATTTACGATATATGAAGGAGTTAAATTATCATGTTTTATATTCTTCTTTATTGCTATTCAAGACATTTATTTAAGATATTTATTGTTATTGTTCTACATGACGATCACAATAACAGTAATACAGTAGGTAGGTACTCTATAATGGATAAAAGTTCCTTGAATAAACTCTAAAAGTTTATTCTAGAAAGACATTTTGCTCTCATGAAAAATATTGATTCTTCATTCAATTTTATTTGTACCTATATTATTATTGTTGACATACATGAATTATTTATCAAAAACTTTTTATATTGTACTTAAAGCAAACTTTAATCATTATTGTGCTACTGAGTAGGTTTTAAACAATAAGTTATACGTTTATGACTTGTTAAATTTTGTTTGTAACATTGTGTTATGAAAATACTACTAACTTAGTAAAGTATATACAATCAAATTATCGTTTGTTTAATTTATTTATTCCTTATTTTTCGGCAAAAAGGTCAAATAAATTATTGTCACACTACCGAAAGTGAAAAGTGTCATTTATTCATAGTCACTTCATTTTTTTAAACCACCTCAACAGGCCACGATGCCCAATAACAGTCCAATATCACAATCAAAGAATTTGCCTTTTATCATCCTAGAAATTGCATCCCGGTCTGTTTCTAATAAAGTAAAATTTTCAATGTGAAAAACTACTACAAATTTATGTTATTTGTCCTTTGGTCCACATGTAAAAATTACCAATTGTCCTAATTTCCCACAATATGAAGGAGTATGTTCGCCTACTGGACAATCAATTAATAGATGCGATGACCGAATAAAATAGCCATTGTGAAACATTAGGTACTCAATTCAAATTTGTAAAATAATTCCGCTCAAATAAATTATACCAAAGAGGTGTGTTTATGGGAGCGCCCTCTATGTAAATTGGTATAATGTACTTATATAGTCTGTGGTACTTGTCCGTGCTCTAGAACTGTCACTTTGACGCTGTTGACACAATCGTTTCCAATCGTTGAGTGGTTTCGTTCTTACTTTGTTAATAGCGAAAATATGCAACATTTTTGTTGTTTTATTAATTTTTTTCATTTATGTGAAATATAATTTGACAATTCGAAATGCCTCTCTACGAAGGAATCGCTCTGATTCACGAAAAACAGGCTGTTGTGTTAGATATCGGCGCAGCGTACACAAAGTAAGTGTAAAATTTATTATTTTTTCCACACACGTGTGGCAGTTTTATTTAAATGTCATATTAATGAGTTGTATTGTTTACTTGAAGGTTTGGATTTACTGGGGAAGCTTCGCCAAGATGTATTATTCCATCGGAGTACACATGTACCAAAACGAAAGAAGTGAAAAATATTTTTCCAATTCACATCCATTGAAGAACTGTACAATACTCTAGTTGAGTTTATACACCTCTTGTATTTCAGGTAACTTGACAGCTAATTGGTGTCTTGTTTGTTTTATTTACTAAAATTAAAATGATTGTAATAAAATATCTGTTTTACAGGCATGTTCTAGTGAGTCCAAAGGATAGAAAAGTAATAATCGTCGAATCACTTCTAAGCCCCACAATATTTAGAGATACACTGGCGAAAGTACTCTTTTGCCACTTTGAGGTGTGTTTATAGAGTAAGTGGGATTTTAGGCGCTGCGGACCAGAGGAACTTAAGCGACATTTTGACAGTTCTTAGCAAAATTACTTCTTAGTATTTATGACTTGTTTTTGATATCAAATTATAACGACTATGTTTTTTTTTGCTTTTCGGTAAACATAAAGAAAATAAAGTAAATTACGTAAAATCAGGACAAAGATTAGAGTAAAGCATATTTGTCTATAAATAAAAGTCAAAAAGTTTTTTTTTACATTTCAGAATGAATTTGGTATTTGAGTCAGTATGGCTTGAAACCTACTGACTACATACTTAGATTAATTCTAGGTATGTAAAATGTCTGTTCCTCTTCTCCTCATTTATTTTCTTTTTTTACAATTTGTCATATACTATTTATAGAATAGTCCTCATAAAAAGCAACCCAAGTGGGTAAGTGTAGCCAGAATATGATTTTAAATACATTCTACATCTAAAAGCTAATTTTTAAATTATTGTCGCCTGCGACAACTTCTGGACGAGGACAAACTCTGCAGAGCTTAACCTCCCTGACAAGGTATTGAAGATAATCAAAGTTAACTTATTACTTTACGATTAATTGCTCTGATTTTTTAGCTGCGTTTAACTTTTTTTTAAGAGATACCAAACGTATCTAAATATTTTTTTAAATATTTAACCTCTGAACGAGTCTTACTACAGTAATACTTTTATACCACTTGCCTAAGAAATTACTATCTTAATTTTTCAATACATAAAAGCATAATAGGCCGCCTTATAAAATATGTTTAATATTTCGTTGGCATCTAGCAAAAAAATGTTACCTCTGAAATCCCTATTTTAAAATAATCAAGCCATTTTTTTCAATATAATTTTTAAAATATATATAATTACCATCTTCACTAATTTCAAAAATTTATAATATTTCATTTTCTTACATTTAAATTGAAGGGTTCTGGGTTCTTATACAAATAATGTCCACAAGTGTAACTTTTAAGATAATTTAATTTTGGCGGCTGAGGTCATGTTCCCGAGGGACAATGACAACCTTGCCCTTGGAAATATCATCCTAGACTCTATACTCAAGGTGAGTTATTGTACTAAGAAGAAAAGTATAATAATGTATTAATAAAATGTCCTATCTCGAATATAATCACCCAGTTTTTGTCATATCCCAAATTGTGTTAAATGTAATTCCATGAGTACAATATTTTGTATTATTTAATACATGTAGCATGTTTCATAGTTCATGCCAAAATGTATAAAGAATAAAGAGTGAATGCAAAGTAATCGCTCAAGCTTGCTGACTATTTAGTTAAGCTATTAGTGTAGTTTATTTAATTAGAAAATTTAAAAAAGAAATTATAAAAAGATCAAAAATCAATTAAAACATTTGTTAAAATTTCTTAATTTTTTACCTTGTTTTTGCAGTGTCCTATTGACACAAGAATACCTCTCTCGGAGTCCATCCTCCTGACGGGCGGCACGGCCATGTTGCCCGGGATTAAGTCCCGGCTGAAGGCGGAGCTGGAGTACCTGATCAAGCAGCCGCTGTACAGGGACAAGTGCTTCCTCAAGGAGTTCAAGTTCCACACGGCCCCCGCCAGGGAGAACTACACGGCGTGGCTCGGCGGCGCCATCTTCGGCGGGACAGACCTCATCAACACCAGATCGCTAACCAGAGACGCGTACCTGAAGGACCCACGCGTGCCGGACTGGGCCAACCTGATCGACAACACGCTGCCGGAACAACACCAGAAAATAGGGATCACCTTGTGAGACGAGGAATACTACTAAGTACAGAAGAGAGATATCTTCTGTGTAAATTCAATACCACAGCATGTTCTAAATACATACTTTTGGCACATTTACATGGACGATATTCATATTATGTGCACATTATCTAATCATCCTTAACCATGCTTGCCTATTTTATAAGGCATCAGGTTCTCGGCGTCGTGGACGTCCACTGTTGACAATTCGCTTGGCTTGGAAGCAGTTTGTGGAATCCATAATATGCTCCACATTGGGAGCGGATATGGTATGATTATAATGATGATTATCTAATCATCTTATGTGTATAAAAAAGTATTTAACTATTTATCTGTGTCATGTCAAACAAGTTCGTGAAATCAAGGGACATTGTATTTTTTTTAATTTAACGGCCTCCACTCGTCTGCGAGCGATTTTGGAACATTGTATTTAAATTACATCACCATCCGCAAATGAAGCTAGCTGGAATCTATAATAATATTATATGAACATTTGAGATCGGAGATGTTGGATGTTATAGTAACCTGGTGGGCTAGCACAGACTCAACTTTTGAAGTTCCGGACAGTGATATTGCGAATTTCATTCATTACTTTTTCTTTGAAGCTATACAAATTCTGTTGCAAAGTACCGAATGAAGTTAGCGATATTGCATACTGCAATTTGAGATGTGTCTGTGCTACGGCCCCAGATCTCCTGAGTATGTTATTTTATTTCATGATGCATGTAAGCATCTTATGTAACATAAAATGGTGCACATGTAATATATTTTACTCGGAAGATAAAAAAACAATTTTTTACAAATTTGAATGTGAAAAAGATTTCTCTGTAACTAATTAGGTTTAATGTATTAATATGTACCTACTACTATTTTTGTATTTCGTAGGATGAAAAATCTCTATTTACTAATGTTTCTTATTTGACAATGTATCTTATTAAATTATTTATTTTTAAAATTGGTGTTATTTTTTAAATTTATCTTGTGGAGCCAAATGTCAAATAGTAGTTAAATTTATATAATTTATTTCATATCACATTATTAGTTTAATTTGTATGTAATATGTATGTTTATTTCATCATTATTTTGGCATTTTCACTAACAAATAACACAAAAAACTGTAGTTTTATAACTTTTTTTATAAAACTTATTTAATATTTATAAGTACCTACTAAAATATGTATAGTGGTGTTACCTCCATTTTTTGTAAATGCATAATATTTATAAAAACTTGAAATCGCCAACTACTGTAATATTACTTGATGCTTGAAAAGCTAAAATTATTTACAAAGCACAAGTGCCTAGATAAGATATTAAAATAATGAAAATAATTTGAAAAAATTATTGCACTATAATATTATGTACTTTCATATTAAAAATACTTTGTACTGTGTACGAATTATTTTTGCTTAGAAGCTTCTAAACTGTTGCGTCTTGTTTTTTATGAACTTCTCAGAAAATGTTTTTTTTTTATTTACGGACACGTACACTTATTTTAAATATTTACAGTATTAATTTCTAATAAAGTCCAATTATAGGCTATTACTTAATTAGGTACTATCTAAATAGAAATATTAAAACATCTATGTACTAATTATTGTTGCAAAGTACCCATCCTGTGCATAGTTGCAATAATATGCATGAGTTTGTTTCAGATATAATTTTTATTTGTATTTTGGATACACATGAATGATCCTAGTAATGTCTTATGTACCGTGTGTGAACCTGAACCAATATATAAAATACTAAATTTTCACCCCTTGTGTATTACTTTTTTTTACTCTCTGATTACAGTGCCATAATATTTATAGGAAGGGGAAGAAAATTAATAAAAAATAGAATACGCATATAATTTACTATAAACATTGTGTTGACAGTAACAAGAGTACATTTCAGGATGGAATATTAAGGCACAATATTTCTCCTCACTCGGGGTATAAATACATACATATGATAATACATTCATAAAAATAATAATGATTTGATATTTCATCTATAAATCGTCAGAAAAACATTTGAAATAAGGAAGCAAGTTGGCAATCTCATGGCAGTCTGATATGAGAATCACTTTATCATTCCTGATGAAATGTTAAACCCACATTATTACTTTCTTTCATCCAATTTCTTATGAAATGTGAATTCTCAAAAACTAACCAGATGTCAATAGAGGCAATTTAATCAAATAGCAGTTTTGGCTTTCAGGTACATTTTTTTTAGGATTAAAAATTACTACATGATATGCAGACATTTCAATAAATGTAAAAAATGCTCCAGTTACTGAAATTTTTAATGAAGATGATAGATAATAACACAAGTATTTGTATTTTTTTTTAAAAACCTGTTTTATTCCTGTGTTCACCTTTTCTGGTATTTTTTTAACCAGTTTCTGAATGTTTTTACTCGAAAATGATTCTTGTTTCAAACTAAAAATAAAGTTTAAAGCTATAAAAATATTTAAGTACAAATGCATGTGTTTCTTCACTCAACCTCAAGTTTGCACTAAATTATTATAAATCTTAGTGTTGCGTGTTAGTATTGCTTTTTGATACATATCAAAATTATTTAAAATGTCTAAAAAAATACATTTCAGAAAATATTTTTTATTCCGATAATGAGGAAACAGCATCCTGTAAGATCAAGCAAAGCGATTCTTTTGACAGATTGAACGGTGTAAAATTTTCAAAATTGATGGTCAATAAATGAAAAAAAAAACTATAAATTAGATAAATTACTAAAAATATACAATAATTAATTATGCTACTGTGGGCACAACATAGCGCCTTTTTCCGATAAAAATCAGGAAAATATTTCAGGCAAAACAAATCGTACAAACGACAACATTGTATTAGATTTGTTACGGAATTTATTTGGAGAATATCTACAAAAACACTCGATTGATGGTTCAGTATTTTATCAAAATTTATGTTTTAATTGGAATGCCCACAATATATTAAATATTCCAAGTATGTACATAGTTTTAAACAGCAAAAATATCAATATTAAAACTAAAATACAGACAATAAGATTTACTTTACCAAGTTGCCACACAGCTGCCAAATAGTCAAAAATATACTTTTCAAAATGAATAACATTCCTTATCAATACTAAAACACAAATAAAACATTGGAAATGGCTTAATATTAGCGAAGTATTCATCGCATGAAAGGGAATGAAGTCAGAATACAAACATAATATACTTGTGGAACGTAACAAGCGAAGGACGTAAATGTAAAGTCTTAGGAAATTATCAAGGAATGGATAAAGATAGATATTTGGAATGTTCCAGATTATGAAGTGGTCATAATATACAAGGTATTATAAAATAAAGCCTAGAGTCTAGTTTCCTCCTGTTCAGATCTAAATCATCTTTGTATACGGGCCGTCCATAAATCACATTAATAAAATAGAGGTTTCAAAAAATTACAAATAATATTTCATTAAAAATTGGGACACTTTATTGACATAAATTTATGAACAGCACCTTACTTATTCATGCAAAATTATGAAACAGCATACATAATTATATTCCGTAATATAGATGTAAATATACATACATATATATATGGCTGCTGGCAATATGTTGACTTCAAAAAACTATTACTGTCAGAAATCTGAACTAATTGATACATAGAAAGGCATATTATAAAAATACAATATTATCAATAATAGGTGTGACATTTACTCTGTAAAACTGATTATTTTATATAACAATTATTAATTTTAAATAAAACATCTTGCGATTGTTTTCTCAAATCATCTTACAATGTGTAATCTCGAGTAGATCTTTGTAATTCATAGTTTAATGGTATTATTATTCAACAAACGATTAAATAATGATTTAAGGTTTTAAAATAATTACAGAAATAAAACCTTTTAATGTTACATTTATGCACACACGGTAGATTATATTATTCTTAAATTACAGTTAATTACGTCTTTTGGGGTCAAATATTACAATTCTCAAATCAATTATTGATTAATTACGGGACTACGTAATTTGATTAATACAAAAAA
This sequence comes from Micrasema minimum, assembly GCA_022494985.1. Classification (NCBI taxonomy): domain Eukaryota; kingdom Metazoa; phylum Arthropoda; class Insecta; order Trichoptera; family Brachycentridae; genus Micrasema; species Micrasema minimum. The sequence continues at coordinate 11,839 of JAGVSP010002054.1, read as the reverse complement.
AAAATTATGACAACACAAGTAAGAATAGATAGTGAATATATAACTTATGATAAAGACAATGAAATAACTTGATTAATTGTACTATTTACAGAAATCTCTGAATTTCAGCTTTAATAACTTGTTGAGAACAGACTTTTCTCTGAAGACAGTAAAAACTGACAGAACGTAAGCTCAGATTTGTACATAGAAATTTGATTTGATTCCCTATTTCTAAGTCACAATAATTATAAATACACACATACACAAGTGTAAATCTATTCCTATTCAATAATTGTTACTCAGTGCACTAGAACTTCCACCATCTGGAATATTATTCCAGCCGTTGGTAATCTGCGTATTTTCACAGCAGCGGATAACCGAGATACTAGGACCATGTTGACATAACAGGTAATCCTGATAATTGAGCTTCTAATACACATCCAAATATTGTTCTCACTTTACATACTTTATCTGTCTTTGTACTTTGTAATGAATTATTTGCTATGCTACATTTTTATTGTTTCCTATTGAATTTTGTTTTAATCCCAGGCACAATGGAAGGCAGGTAGTTACTTTTTAAGGCTTTTGGAATAATGTTCACTTTTAAAAGTTATCTGCTTAATGTATATACATAAATATCTGATTCACATTGGTTACCGATTATATTTATCTAAATCTAATCTAACCTATTACGTGAAAACTTTACGATTCAAATGTCACTGTATAATTATGTATTTATATATTATATACATAAAACCTTTTTTCTATTAGTAAATAACAGAATATGATTTAAAATATGTATTTTATCAAACACGACAAAATAGTGCTCCACTTTCTAATTCTCGGTGTATTTTGCATCACATTAGTATACTGACCGGGTTTATTTTATGGCAAGCTTCCGATTTTCATACAAATAATACTTATTTCTGTACTAATCTGCTGTCAACTTTAATTCAAAGAAAAGAACACGTATCAAGTTTTAGGTTTTTCACCTTTGTAAAAATCCCAAACTAAATAGTAACCTAACTATTGTGACAATAATAATTGATAATTTCATCATTTAATTGAGTACAGTCTGAATATAAAAAATGTATTCCTAATACTTATGCGCAATTTTAAACTTTAGGGACGCAATGGTTTAATGAGCTTCTAGTTTAATACATGCAGTTCACTATCAATATTTTAATAAACATTTTAATCTTTAAAAATGATCTTGTTGAGAAATTCAGTTTGTTGTCGAGGCTCAAGTATACCCGTATTAGAAAATATATAGTAATTTGATTTGAATCTCAATTTTTAGATGAAGCTTATCACTTTCTCCACTTATTTAGTCATGTAAAATATATATGTTAAATGAAAAGTCTTTAGAAGAGCAATAAAAACAAGAATATTGATTATCTCAAAACATCATGTCTAGAGTTAGTAATTTCTGACTGAATGCAAATGATATAATTCTATCAAAAAAATACCAGGAATCGTTAAATAGAACACACAGTTATAATTTTAAAAGTCCCGAGAATGGTCTGGGAATGTAGTGACTCAGACCAGTATAGGGCGGGGTTAGGGGTGCGGGCGGCGCAGCCTCATGAGCGGCACGAGCAGCGCTGGCGAGCCGGCCTGGCGCAGGAAGGCGTGCTGCAGGAGCAGCGCGGCGGGCGCGCGGTGCGCCGGCTCGCGCACCAGCGCCGCCTCCAGGAAGGAGATGAGGCGCGGCGAAGCGCGCGACGCATTACGCAGCTTCGGGGGAGGCATCAGGCGGATGCGACGCATCGCCTGGGAATTAAGTCAACATTCAATATAGGGCAATGCATCGGTACACCAAGTGCAGTGTATCAAGATAATTTATTTCATTAAGGCAAGATCAGACTACTTTTTAAAAGTCCTTTTCATTAAACAAATACTATACCTGTAGGGGGGGTTCATCGAAGAAGGGCGGCTCTCCGTCGACCATTTCGATGACCATAATCCCGAGGGACCAGACGTCCACCTCGGGACCGTATGGCAGGCGGGATATTACTTCCGGAGGCATCCAGTACGGTGTTCCTACCAGAGATTTTCTCTTCGGAACCTCCTAAAATTATCAAACAAATAGTGACTTAAATGCAGACAATAAAAAATCATAATTTATTATGAAGTGTTACGAAGTAAATGTCAAATCAATCAACAAAATAAACATCCTATTATTAAATATAACATTGTCAGAGAGAGAATTGTAGATTTGAGAGTTTTGGTAGGTAGATGCACAAACCTGCGAGACTTGCGCGCAGAAGCGAAGTCGGAGAGCTTGACCCGGCCGTCGGCCGCGAGGAGGATGGAGTCGGACTTGATGTCGCGGTGGATGACGCCCTGCGAGTGCAGGAAGGCCAGCGCGCGCAGGCACTGCTTGCACACGGTGGCGATCTGCTCCTCGTCCATGGCCGCGTGCGTCACCATGTCCGTCAGCGCGCCGCCCTCCAGGAACTCCATCACCACCCACAGCTCGTCGCCCACCAGGTACGACGCGTACATCTCCACTATGTTGGGGTGGTGGTAGTCGCGCATTATCACCTGCGATATTACATCTGTTAAACCGACTGTCCTCAATTATCCCAGAAAGGATTGGAAGCAAACCATCTTTTACTATGGCTCATATAGCATATCAATTTTGTATCTGTTTAGTGAAGGTGTGTAGTGGTATTAGCATGTTGGTTGAGTCGTGTTTGTCCTGACGAAGAGACGGGTTACGTCTCAAAAGCGGGAGACATAGAAAAGTCGGTGAGTGGATAACCACAATAATAAACATTTTTATTAACATAATATTAAAACGTTTGACCACAAATTTATTGCTTTGAACATTAATAATATCTAAAATATAAATAGTTCTATTTATGTCATTTAAATTGTTAAAAGTTGAAGGACATTTTTGGGATTTCTCTATGCCTTGATATTAGCAACACCTTAGTTCCGGTGCGCTCCTCACTTCCCATGGAGCCATCGTACCCACCAATATCCACATCCACCAAGTAATCGATTAAAATAAAAATGAAATATGCGGACAACAGCTGACTTTCACCTGACAGACAGATATATCAGTTAGACGGCGCAACTCACCACTTCGTTGAAGAGCAGCTCCCTCCGCTGTTGCTTGCGCAGGTTCATCTTCTTGACCGCCACGCGGCGACCGGAGGACTTCTCCACGGCGGTGCAGACAGTGCCCGTGCTGCCTTCCCCGATCTTCATGAAGCGGCCCAGCAGCGCGCGGGGGTCTCCCGCCGACACCACCATTTGCAAGGCCGCTCGGAACTAAACAGATCGTTACAAATATCATATTTTCACCCTTTTCTTCAAGTTTACTGCACTTGGTGTATTAATGCAGTGCCCTATGCACCATTTGGTGCGGATAAGGGAAAGTAGTAGTAGTAGTGATGATATTGGCAAAAAGCTGCTCGCTAAAAATTTTAATTAAAAATATCGGAAAAGTTATGAAATATTATGTAGCTTAGTAGAGATAAAAGGCTATGCAAACAAAATGTAATTTTCCGTTTATCAACGCAGATAACATAGGTATATTAAGTTACAAGTTACATTCATAGAACTTGAACATCCACATAACTGTTGTCCGTTGGTCAGATATCAAGTTACTCCTTACTACACTATAAGTATAATAAACATACTAGATGTACTGATTCAGTGATATGATTTTTCATTGTTGTAAATAATAAAATTATATCATTGTACATAGTTTAAAAAAAAAAATATTGTGTGCAGATGTTGTAATATAATGGTCGCTACTACTACTACTTTCCCTTATCCGCACCCGATGGTGTATAAGGCACTGCATTGGTACACCAAGTTCGCTACATCATTTTTGTGTATTTTTTTTACTACATATTTAACTATTAGTATCAATATTCATTTATTTTTAAGCTTTGGGTAATAAGATCTAAGATTGTGAGAAAATAAGACATTTTACGTAAAAAGGCAATTATCATTAACTAACAAACAGTAAAGATAAGATAAAACTAAACAGCGACTAAATTTCATTTCAACTAAAACTATATTGGAATTCATTTTCAAGTAAAATTACTTGTGTGAAGAATATACGCTGCCTTGTGGGCGTAGAAATTAAAATTGAATGTAGAAATAAAAAAATAATTAAGTTAAAAAAATAAAAAATAAACTTGTGAAACACTATATTTTTATTATTAATAATAGGGCAGGTAGCTATAAGCTGGCCTCTATCTTTTTGATTTTCTAGCAAGTCCAATTTATTTTTGAATGCATGAACATTTCCCACCATGAATAATAAACTGCACTTACCCAAAAAAGTAAACGTTTAGGAAATTGCAAAAATGTGATTTTATTTCAGTACTGTTTCATTGAAATTGTTTTTTAAAAATGTAATATCTCAACATAGGAAGGAGACAGAAACATATTACTTGGATAGAAATGTGGCGGTCGGTGTGAGCTGTAACTTGCAATTCTCAATTCATTTTCCACAAATTTGTTATTTAGTATTCATGGTGCGATGTGTTCAATGGAATTGTAAATAAAAAAATTCTGTGAATGAAATTTCTGAAAATTTCGATCGGTGACGTCACCGATCGTATGTGGAATAAAAATTATAAATGATTGTATCTCGCTTATTAAGTATCCGATTTACGAACGGATTGCACTGATGGTTTTGGGATTCTTCGCTTTATTATTCTGCATTCACAGAAAATTTTGGTTTCCATGTCCATTGTTTTTTTTTGTGGACTAGTAAAACACGAATCAGAAACTGCCCGAGTAAAAATGGGAAATCTAATAAGTGATTTTTCAATAGAACAAAGATATCGTGTAACCAATAGTTACCTGCTCGTGTGTCAGCCTCTGCTCGTGCTTGGCGGGCAGGCCGGGCTTGCGCTGCTCCAGCGGCGGCGGGGGCTGGTGCGGGGGCAGGTGTGGCGGCAGCAGGGGGGGCATCATGGGGGGCATGCCCCCTCGCACGTACGGGGATGACGTCATCTGACTGTCTACTGAAATGGGTACATACAAATTGATGAAAACACTCAGAATAGGGTCTTATCAAAAGGAGATGTATTCTCACATTTACATATTCTGGATAAAAAGAGAAAACACAATCTGTAACTATAGATTAGTGGTATGGGAATGGTGAAGCAACGGGTCGTTACGCTAGCGGAAATCTCCAACTTTTAATGATATAATATTCAGAAAGTGTTGTTTTTTGTTGATACTGTATTATTTTATATTTAAAATGTGGTTAAGTAGATAGAATACACTGTAAAATGGATTTTTTTAGCACCGCCACAGAGGTGTTAATAATTTAAACAGTAGGTAAAACTCTTTCATTCTCAAGGAATATAAGGTATTAAAGGCAACTCTAAAGAGGATTCTCTAAAATATATTTTCTAAGTAAGATCAATATCGCGTATGAGCCATTGATTAAAATGTTCAGGAGATACAAAAAACCAAAGAATTCTTTTGCTATTCTTTTGCTATAGAAAAGTTTTTTTTTACAAATTTTGAATAGAGTAAGTTTTGTATTAGGAAATGTATTTTTGCTACTACCAATCACTATGTCTTATGCCTCTCAACTAAAATCAACAAAAACATGTATTTAAATTTAAATGGCTCATTGAACTTACTTGCTAAATCAGATAAATTAAATGACTTACGCGGAGATAAGGGATTGCCATTGAGTCCCGTATTGGTCCATGCGGCGGGTAGGGGGGTTTCTGGGCGTGGAGGGAGGGGTGGTCGGCAGATGCGGGGGGGCGCAGCTTAGCGCTGCCGCTGTCGTCCTGGCTGTGGGCCCCCGGCGAGCGGCGCGGCCCCCAGTCCCCGGGCGAGCCGCGCCGCAGGCTGGGGTACTGCGGGCCCTCCTCCGGCACGGCCGGGGGCACGCTGGGCTGCGCCCGCTCCCGCCGCCCCCCGGGGGGACTGGAGCTCCGCAGAGAGTTGGACCGCGCCACGTGAGAGTTCTTGGGAAGCGCCAGCCCGTTCTGGTTACTCCCGCCCTGGTGGCTTCCCTGCGGGATGTTGGCGTTCTGGTGGGAGGCTCTCGAGTCGTTAGCGCTCCGGTGCTCTCCCCGTACGATGGTCTTCAGGTCGAGTATTTCTGTCGGAGTGATCTCCGAAGGGTCAACCAAGGGTAGGGGGCGGTTTGTAGACTTCAGAATCTAATCAAAACATATTTTGGATTTGAACAAACTAAAAATTCTTCAATAAAAAGTTTTAAACATAATGAAATTAAAAGTGGTTTCTTAGTGAAGTAAAGACACGACTCTCACCGAAATTATTTTTAATATTGACACCTCGGTAGATGTGATGTGAGACTGATGAGTGTGTAAGATTTTTTTAATTTAAAATGAAGTATTTGTTTATGATAATTTAAACCCAAATAGTTTACATTCAATTACTTTAAATTAGCCAAAAATAATCGAGTAGTAGGATTCGAATCTAGGACTTTTATTCCAGGGTCCACCGCGGGACTATAATCCGATACTTTATTTACATATTAATCAAATTTTACTTAAATTAAAGAGACTTGATTAAAGGCTGCACATAACTGATACAGTAGTTCCTGAAGCAAAAGGCTAGTAACAGCTTTTATTAACAAAAATCGACTAAACCAAAACAAAACACATAGCAACATGGACAGAATTTAAATGAAATGTTCATATGAGGATGTACTGGAATCCTATTAACTCGGGATACAATAGCACATCGGCAAAATAATACAGAAATGAATATCTCAGAGTCGAGATCTTCTCGGAATACTAATAAGTCGGGTGGCGACGACATACCTGATTGTTGCCAACTATGGACGCCCATTGCAGCGGAAGCCCCACATATTTTCCCTCTCGTTTATCGAAACCAGTGTGAACTCGGTGCTCGAAATTACTTGGCGGGGAAATCAAAGGCTTTTTCTTTTTCTTAGTAAACATTTTAATCGATTATTTAAACTCCGAGAGGCCAAAAGCGACTTCCAAAAACTCTGTCGAAATCTTGTTATTAGAGGTTAGGTCTAACGCTAAATACACTGTTTACACATTGTTTACACTTAAAATCGATCAGTAATATCATATAGAGACTCTTTTTACTTCGCTATGCAGCACGATTCACTTTTTCGGACAGATTCATAAACAAACAGTCGAAAACATGTAGCCATGTTGACAGTTCCAGTTTCATTCAGGCACTCACAAAAATATTTTTATGACTAAGAATAACAATCAAAATCACCGAAACTACGAAATACAATAACACGCAGTTGATGGGTATATTACTTTTTTTAGTTGATCGGCTCATGAAACTTCAAAACATGAGTATTTTTTGTAATATTTCTAAAAAACCGACATGACATACCACACACATTCACGACCAAATTCCCGATTGTCGCGCGTTCTCGTGAGAAAGTCGTGCACCTGCGGAGGAATGCAGGCCAAGTTCGTATATGTGAACGGAACGGTACCTACCTAAACTAATACCTACCGTACCTACCGCGCTAGCTGGCTGGCTAAACAAGACTTGAAACAAGAAAATCTAGCTTATTTCCTATCCTATTAATTACGAGAATTTACTGAACGAAATGGTTTTCTATTTTCTAAGTTACAATAAAAATATTATCGATGTAACAAAGTTGATGAAATTTAACAAATTACACTAATAATTTAATTCCGTACCAATGAAAGGCAAACACGCACGCCCACAAAATTTATAATAATTCGGTTGTATTTAAATTACAATCGGAATTACGGATTAAAACTTTAGTTTTTATTATTTCACCGTGTAATTGACATTCAAACAACTGATATTTATTCAAGTTTAAACTTTTGTATTCATGTATGAAACAATGGGAAAGAAATTTCCCACGAACCAATATTATTTTTTTGTTATTGTAGCTGCTCATTACTATTGTAGTCTAGTGAGAAAAATGTTTTTCTGAGATTCTTTTTTGTGCATACGTACGTATTTCATGTACCTACTTATTATCAAACAAAATTTATTAACTTTTTAAAAATATTTATGCCCTGACTCGACACGGATTATCTTGTGAGTCGGGGCCAGATCATTGTCACGGGTGGCTACTGATTGAGTCGCCATCCTCTAATCTTGTATAATTTGTCCTTTTGTCTAATTTAATTATTGTCAAATGTTAATATCTTTTTTTTTTTTAATAATAAAAATTCAACATTATGGTAATTTTATTCAATGAATTGTTGATTTAGATTCAATTTAGTTTTGAAAAAAAAAAAAAAATAGATTGCGTAGTTAGCAAATTTTCAAAGTGCATTTCATTGCGTTGTTGCATTTTTTCAAACCGTCAGCAGTTTATATCAGAACTACGGGATGAAGACCTTTGGGAGGATGCAAGGGAACTGGTGGCGTGGCTGATCGCTTGGCTTGGAGGCCGTTCATTCGTGGAATCCATATTCTCCAAATCCACAATGATGGTGTTGAATTTTTTTATGTACAATAAACAATAACAAATTATTGATGACAAAGGAATGAAAACTGTAATTTTTTTTACATAATAATCAATGGACGACCAAGTCATAATAAAAAATGCTTATTTAAAAAATTAGTTTTATTCATTAATGATTGAAAAATGAAACTATGTTCATACACTTTGTACTTTTAATATTTTAAAATACATCATTAAAAAATACCTAGGTACCCAACATGTTTTTTATTCCGTCTGAAGTGTGACATGAATGAATAGGTTTTTTATACTAAAATCTCTAAGATGATTCTACGGGATCAAATTCTTTCCATTCCGTGGTAAAATTTAGAACCTTCTTTCGTTGTGCTTCAAAATTTTCTTTCTGCGGTTTCCTCCACAAACTGTGATCTAGGTCCAACATTCCTCCAATTATTTCCTAAAAAGTATAACAGTTTAGTTAACAATAATAAAAAATTAAATACAAACATAAGTACCATTACGACATAAAATCAATATTTTGATTATATAGCAATAGGCAATAGGTAGTCAAAAACTGGTACTTGAGAATTTTATTGCTTAAAATATTTTCAGATGGACAGTTTACATTTGAAATTTTATTGTATCCTAGAAGAGGTGTAATGAAACTGTGGGGTCCTCTATGTTGCCGCCTTCGAAACAGTATCCAATTGCTTAGTCACCGTTTATCCTAAGCCAATCCACCATGATGTCATTTTGTGGATCTTATTACAATAAACGAGAAGGTCAACACGCATGAACTTTCATTTCAAAATCATCCACTCAGCTCAGTAGGGACCACGACCAATCAGGCTCTGTCACACCCCGATTATTTATTGGAGCCTCACATCAGTGACATCCTCCTCACCATGACGCATCGCCACCCTACAAAACTAAATGTTTTATATTTTTTATAGAAGTAGTAGTTTACCTGCGCGAAATTATTTGGAAACAGTTGCTGATCCTCAATAACATGAGCGAACCCCGCATCCATTCCAAAATCTATCCAGAAATAAGGCAGTCCTTTGGGGACACCTCTCCGAATATCCTTCCCTCTCAGGTCCACCACCTTCTTATTGTTGGACCACTCGGCTTCACACTCCAAGATGGCCTTCTTGAAGTAGATCGGGGCCGTGTCTCCGACGTCCCTGGGCAGTGGGATGCAGTGGATGACCATGTGAGGGTGCTTGTGGAAGTACACGGCCGTCTCGAAGAAAACTATATCCTCATCACGAGAGTTACACATTCTTGTCAAAGCCCGGCGGTATGACTGAAATCAAAAAGGCAAATAATTTAGGTAGCAATGGCGTAACAAGTATTGTTGAGGCCAAATTACTCATGATGCGATGGATGATCATGATAAATGATCTCACCAATATTTCCGTCCATACATCTTCATCTACCATAGTGGAGCACGGAACATGTCCGATGGTGGAAATAAAGCAGTGCCCCTCTGTGAGTGACTTCCTCGTTGGAAGGGCAACGTAAGCCTTACTTCCCAGACTGACTATCATGTGCTTTATCATCTTATCGGAGTCGACACAGAACTCACACGACTCCAGAGATCGTGTGGTAGCCTTGTGTTGAGATATTGCCTTATTCAGACTCTGTTGTTCTCTTTTAGCATCGGACTTGTTTTTGGAAATTTTCTCGGCAAAAATGTCTTCCAAATCATCATTAGGATTTGTATGCTTGGATATGATTTCTGAAAACTCTTTCTCATCTTCATCTGGGTCACCAAGCTTTTCTTTTTGGAACTGAAAAAAATTCAAGAAAATTGGTAAAAAATACTTAAAGAAATTAATTCTTGCACACCAACTTTATTTTGTACCATAAGCTATGTATTTCTAATTATGATAATGAACGCTATCTACGTATTTAAAGGAGCAAATTGGTGGCCCGTCTCGGTTCGCTCACAGTCAGTGGTTTGAAAATCAAGCTTTATGCTTTTTTTTTATCCACTAAATTAAATAAGTTATTATGATTTTTTTACACAACAGCACGGTATTGTTTCAAATTAAATTAAAAAATATTAAAAAACACATATTTTTAATCCTAATCATTATTAGCCTCCTCCTAGCGGCCTCCGTAGCGTAATGAGAATGCTGGACTCACAATACGAAGGATCCGGTTTTGATTCCCGGTGAGAACACCTAAAATCAGAAGTGATTTTTCTCATGCCTCATGTTGTTCAGCTCTACAATTAAGGCTCCTAGCATGGTGAGATAAAATAAAATAATGACATGGGCTTACCATTTCTTTAAGAGAGTATTTATCATCATCAGCAAAGAATTTCATCCTCTCGCCATCCGCGTGGGTTATAGCCTTTTTCTTCCCGCCCTTACTTCGAGGATCTCCGACCTGCTGCGGCTTGTCCAGTGGCCTGGTGTTCCCCTTCCCATCCGTGACAGTCAGCATCACGGCTTCCGGAGGAGGACCTTCAGGGTGAAGCTTCTTGTATCGCCGCGCCGCTTCTAACTTCGCATTCAGATCTGCTATAAGTTTCGTGTTGCCTAATATTTCGGCTTTGACAATTTTGGCACCCAAAGCGTTCATTTCTTGATCACTTAAGTAGTCGCACTTTTCTTGGATTATTTTCTCTGTTAGTTCTTCAGGTGATGGTGACCTTTTTACTTTTTCTATCGGAGGTGATCGACTTTCTCGGTTATTTTCTTGAGAATTTCGTCTTTGAGATGTAGAATCTGTGTTTTTTCTCCAGTTTTTCTTGGATTCATGATAACTACTGTGACGGTCTCTTCTGTCCCTTACTTTTCCATCATCATGTTCATAGTTGGGCTTCTTAAAACGAGAACTAGAATCACTTGAGGACGCATTATCTCTTCTGTCTTGCGACCTTTCTTTTCTATCTTCATCATCATAATCCGGTCTCTTGAATCGAGAAGTTGAGTAGCTACAACTAGCCTTGTCCTTGTTTCTATCTTGCCTCCTCTCTCTTTTGTCGTCATCTTCGTAATTTGGTTTCCTAAACTGTGAACGTGCGTTGCTACAAGATTCTCTTTCGGAATATTTGCTTTCTCGGTAGGAGTACGAAGAATCTTGTCCGGATTTGGATGGATTTTCAGATGGAAGCCCAGTTCCACCATTTTTCCAATAGGGGTTTAGTTCTCGGCTGCATTCTGATGGATTGTAAGCGTCAATTTGTCCTTTGACCTTCTTTTCTTTCGGCTCTTCAGGTTTTAAATCCTTCCGTGTGTAAGTTGAGAAGGCCCCTGTCATATTCATCCAGTCATCTCTAACATTTTCTTTAGGTTCGCCATCCGGTCTAATCTTTTCTTTTGGCTCTTGAGGCTTTACAACCTTCTCCACCCAATCATTACTTTCTTCAGAACTGCTGGAAGACTGAAAATAGTAATTAAAGAACAATGAAATAAGATAAAAGTGAAAGTGAATCGACTGACT
>JAGVSP010002053.1:0-49316 GCA_022494985.1 Micrasema minimum | reverse complement strand
GTTTTTTAGCGTTCATAGGGATGGAAATTGGATAAGGGCCCATTGAAAGGGGGGTTAGTCCCGGTAACAGAGTTGTGGTTCCTTAAGTCGGGCGTACCTAAAAAGCGTTATAAAAAAAAAACGGCTTACAAAATATATGATGCGAGTGTGCCTGGATGTAGAAATCGAGGAAGGCCGAGAAAGGCATGGCATGATCAAGTAAAACAAGCGCTTAAAAGTCGGAATAATAAAGAAGATGTATGAATGTGGAGGAAGCAAGAGAAGTGTGCCAGGACAGACAAGGTGTGGCGTTCTATCTTCTCTGCCTACCCCTTCGGGGAAATGGCGTGATGGTTAGTTAGTTAGTTAATATTATAATTTGACGGTTTCAACAGCATTCAAAAAATAAAATTCTTACTAAATATCAAATCGCCATAAAAAGTAGACATTTTTGTATAATACTATATATGGAAAATGTACCCATATATGTATTTGTACAATTTACCTTTATCTATATATGCAAAACTGATCATCTTACCTTCATGTAAAAAATGATAAAAATATACTGCTCTTGGTGCAACAAGATTTCAGATGTACCATTGAGTGCAGATAAGGGAAAATAATCTAATTTAGTAAATGAAAATAGTATTCGTACATATGTGAACTTTTTTCTAATGCAAGCTTTTGTGTACTAAAAATTATAAAGAAACATCTCGCCCCTCTAAAAAAGTCAGAATTTCTTAACTTAAAATACTGAGCTTACTGACTTACAACTAACTTATAACAATACTGCCTTGGTACCTACTCCTAATTTCTAATTTCTAACCATCCTGGGTGTAAGTAAATAGATTATTTTAACACGTAAGCGTTAAAATTAATTACTAACCGGTCTAGTTTTGTAATATTTAAACATCAGTCGCTGTACCACGAACATCGATAAAACTATGATATAATTTAAAGTGTGTAAAGTTTCATTAATTGATTTGTATATCAGTAAAATATCTTTGAATTATTGTTTGAAATTTATATTAAATAGAGAAAAAAAAACGCTTAATAGTTTTTTAAACCGATTTTTCATGCATCCAATGGATGGAAATTAAGCATCCCTCAGAAATAATTATGATAGTTTGTAAATAACTTAGATATCTAGAAACAGAATTCATATATATGCTTCACATAGGGAGCAAAAACAGATTCTTGACGATAATGGTGATACAAAAGTTCAAGTAATGTTAAATAAAAAAAAAACTTTGAGGCGGATAACAATATTTTTTTTTTTAAATTATGCCCTATCAGTTAGGTACCTACTTCTTAAAGTAAAGATGATTATTATGCAGTTTTTAACAAAATGTGACTTATTGATTTATCTTCCATATATATTTTTAAGCTTTGTTTTTCTCTTTTTTTTGTCTTCTCTTGTCTCTTAAATATTGATTTTTTTACTTGCTCTCTTAACTGCTATATTATAAATTTAATTTTCTTACACCCGGTGACATACTGTAATAACTACAGGGAAAGAATATTGTTTTTTTTAAATTGTTTATTGTTTATGTAAAATAAAAAAAAATCTAAATTAATTTCCGAGTGCCGAAAATTACATTCGTGGCCACAATTACTACAAGTATATAGGCCATAAGTAATACAACAGACCACATTTGCATACCTTTGAAGGAACACTCATTTGCGTGCGAAACTGCAGTAACTTGCATCCTTGTAACTTTGAAGTGACATAACTCTAATTCAAAATATGTGTGGTGTAAAGTTACAAAATACAATATATCTTTGCGCAAAGAAGTCAAAATGCTAAATGTAGTGCAGAAAAACGATCGTGTTTGAACATATTTTAGTCTTCTTTTTAAGGGTGAGCACCAAACTAAAAAGTATTAAATCTATTTAAATATACACTCATCATCATCATATCCGTTCCCTATGTGGAGCATATAGTTTCCATGTTATAATGCACACTTAATATGGGACCAAAAACTCTGCAGTTTCATCTTCAGAAAACTGTACAGTCTCTCAAAAGACACGCTAAATACTTAAATATTTTGAAGCGTATCGTAAGTTATTATCATCACAGGAAATTTTTTTAGTATAGCTTATAATGTAGAAAAATCACTGTTATTTGTTTTCTAACTAAATAACCATCCCGCCATTTCCCCGTACGCTACGGAGGATTATCATCACAGGCAATTGTTAGAGGTTTTCTATAAAAACGCCATACCACTACTGTCCTGACAGACTTCCTTTGCTTCCTCTACATTCATACATCTTCTCATGCACATACGCCGGTTATTCCGACTTTTTACATGTCCACTTTCAAGTACTTGACGTACTTGGTCATGCCATGTCTTTCTCGGCCTTCCGCGGCTTCTACATCTAGGCACACTTGCATTTAAACTTCCTTTAGCCGTTCTTTCATTACTCATTCGCTCCACATGACCAAACCATCGTAAAAGCCCTTTCTTAATTTTGTCGATAATGCTTATCTCAGCCTTGCAGTCTGCTCTAATTCGACATTTGTACACCTATCATACATAGTCTTACCACACATTCACCTGAGAGATCGCATTTCAACAGCATTCAGTCTACTTTCATCCTTCTTTTTCCAACACAACGCTTCACTACCATTTTTTCAACATTTATTAAAGAAATTAGTATATCAATATCAATATCTACTTAAACGTTTACATAAAAAACATTAACTGTCAGGTCAGCCAAACGTCGCGCCAACCATTCAATATTCCATACAGTTTTCGCTTTATCCGCCTCGTAGCATAGTGGTAACGCACTTGGCTGCCGTGTTCCAGTTCGCGGGTTCGATTCCCGTAGGAAGTCAACGTAAAATATTTATTTACATGACAGTGATTTCACATTAATATTTTGTATGTGATACCATTATTTACCTCGGAATATAAAAATAATGTAGTTTGTACACTGTAGTTTTTTAGCAAGTTTACAATTTAATCGCTGGTTCTGAAGCGTACGACTGATCGTTTTACCTTCATGTAATAAAATGATCAAGATACACTGCACTTAGTGTACTGATACAGTGGCCTAGGCACCATGTGGTGTGAATAAGGAAAGTAGTAGTAGTTTCGCTTTATACGGGGCAGTATAGTTTCTGTCCCAAAAATAAGTCTTTGAATGTTTGTGTGCTGGAAAATTTGTATTTAGCTACAATTTTTTATTGCCTTACTGTGTGCCGCGTGCTTTATTTTCTCTTGCATGCTGTAGGTTCATTGAAAAAAATCTTTTTAAAAAAATAACTCCTTTAAAACGCCTGCACCACACTTGTTCTCCTCTATGGCTGCGAATAATGGCACCCAACCAGAGCCCAAAATAGCAGACTTCTTAGTTTTGAGAATAGGTGTCTTTAGATTATATATAAGAATGTTCGGTGTGCGGTGGTTTGACGGTGGTTATAGGGAACACAGAAATGAGACAACGGACACAGCAACCTTTGGTATCTACTGTCATCAGGTGAAGTCGTTTCGGCTGGAAGGCCATATACTAGTGTTAAGACCCGTGCTTGCCTATTTTACAAAGCGTCAGGTTCTCGGCGTCCTGGACGTCCACTGTTGACAATTCGCCGGCAGTTTGCGTCAGAGCTACGGGACGTGGACTTGACTTGGGAGAATGCACGGGAGCTGGCGGCCGATCGCTTGGCCTGAAGGCAGTTTGTGGAATCTATATGATGATGATGATGATGATTAGTATAGGGCATAAAGCTTTTTTTAGCTGTAGTACTTACGCCTCTTGAATAATATTTTAAAAGGCACTATGACGTATGCACGTATCTCGTATCTCTCTTACCTGGGTACTGCAATCCCTTAACACCACTACCTTGCTATAAATCTCAAGGAACAAAGGCTAAAAGATTTATACACGGCTTCCAACAATAGAATACGGTCTTTTAGTTTAGTTCCTTCACATACGTTTCTGTGCCTCAGTATCACAATTTATTTTCTACACTTACGTACATACATTATTCCTTTTCTCCGTCCATAGTGCCTAAATGAGGGTTAAAAGCAAAGGCAGACATCTTCCAAAAAATACAAAATTACATTAATAAATAATAATAATAGTAATATAAATTTTATTTCTAACCTTGAGGTGTAGAGTGCGAGCCTCTAAGGTTTATATTTAAAAAAAACAAAGTAAGTTCTGTTTCTGTTTCTATCCGCGGCAGCGCTGCGATCGCAGTTCCGAGCATGCGCGGCAGTTACTCTGACTCAAGGAGAAGAAATGTACACCACTTTCAGATCGCTGCTGCCGACGTGTTCTTTTTAGTGCTTCTTTATAATGTCAGCCTTAATTGAAAATGCCGCCGCTGAATGGAGGCACACTTCGTCCTCAACCTAAGCAAATCTTGACACCTCGAGAAGTCATGTGCACCGTTTTTTGGGACAGTAAAGGCATTTTGCTGATTGATTTCTTACCACGAGGCCAAACAATCAATGCACATGTTTACTGCGAGACTATTAAAAAATGGCGCCGCGCAATACAGAACAAGCCCCGAGGATTACTGTCAAAAGATCTTGTTTCTTTGCAACCTTCTATGAAGAAGGCATACAAAAACTTGTGCCATGCTATGACAAGTGCCTACGAAATTTCGGAAGCTATGTAAAAAATTAGTTTAACAGTTGTAGATTTTTGTACAGTAAATATTTTTTCTGTATCTGTACACGTTTTTTTATATAACCAAACGGAACTTACTTTAATAGGTATATTATATAAAAAATATGTGATGTACCTACCTATACTAATTATATTAAACCTTTTTATGCTGATATTCTATTTATATGGTATAGGTACCAAACAAAAATTGTTAAATTAAATAATAATCATAAAGTTAAAACATTTTTTTGAGTAGCTAAATTTTTTTGTTTTAGCGGTATCATTTACATTCTTATATACCTACATCTACATGTATTATACTACATCCTATAGGAGATCGATATAGTTTGTTTTGAAATCCATTACAATAATATAACAATTCACCAATTTGTTTCACATCACGTAGGCTGCCTTTGCTCCTATACCCCTCAAACGTTCCTGTAATCTCGTTTCTGTGAGTTTATCTCCTTAGTATTCTAAGAGTAATCTTCACGCGATTGTGAAGGGAAATTGTATACCGTGTTATTTATTAAATGTTCTTAATTTACCAGCACTGTTTTGTTAGATTAATCATTTTTCCTTAACAAAATATCGTTTTTGGCAGAAATAACAGAGCTGTATCGTGTAATGCGCAGTTTATACGGGACCGAAAACTGTACAGTTTTCTGAACAAGAACAGTTTTCTTACAGTCTGTCAAAAAACAAGCTAATAGGTTTATTTTTTAAGCGCGGTCGTATGATATTATCACACAGGAAATTGTTCATATAGCTAATAAATTAAAGGTTTTTTTGCGTTTTTGAAAGCATTCAATAAATCAATATCGACTTAAACGTTTATATTTAAAAAAAACACCTTTTTAGTTAGACCACTTACATAGTTTAGCTGGTAGCGATAGCGAAACCAGGTTACTGGAATAAACTATACAGGGTAATTTTTTAGTCAGTTAACAAAAAAAAACCCTGAATTCAGTATCGCTAATAGAACCATTTCAATAAAAAAACATGTACTTTTTATTTTTTTTACGATTTATTATTTTTATTCCTATAATTTTTTACAAATTACGTACATCCTATTCACAGCTGTTGTTCATGCGCGGCACGTAAGGGTAAGTAAGACGGGGAAGTGCGCGCGGGGGGGTTGCGCTCGCCGCTCGCGCATACCGGGCGGACGGTGACCAAGTCTTTACTATTTCTGAGGAATTATTTGGGTGCGCTTTTCTTTTTTTTTATTTGAGAAAGGACATGTTTTTTTATTGAAATGGGTTCTATTAACGATACTGAATTCAGGGTTTTTTTTTGTTAACTGACTAAAAAATAACCCTGTATAAGTGGTCTAACTAAAAAGGTGTTTTATTTATTAAAATACAATTCCACCAAGAAATGTCAGTAGATAATCTCAACAAGTTAAAAAACATTGACTGTTAGGTCAGCCAAACGTCGCGCGCCGACTATTCAAAATTCCATACAGTTTTCGCTTTATACGGTTTCTTCGGACAATTTGTGAACTGCACATGAAACTACAGTTTTCTGTCCCGTATAAAATAGGCTTACCCGCACCCAATGGTGCGTAGGGCACTACATTGGTAGGTGATGCCTTGGACTGGCACTGAAGCGTCAGAGAAAATATATATATCGATATCGATGTTTATGAGCCTACTTATGCAACGAGAATTATTCAAGTTGATTCTTACCATGAAAAAATATAAAATGAAATTTAAATTAAAATCTATTTGTTTTTTTTCTTTGCTTGTCGCGACACAAAATTTCTCAATTTGCATTACGACAGTTAAATAGTCCTATGCATATTTGGGTTTTCTGTAGCTCCTGCACCTGATGACAAACTCCAATTAAGGAGTTTATCGGGACTGTTTAAAAGTTTCTTTTGTAAATAAATTGTGTATTTTTTATTGAATAAAGACTGTTAAAAAAAACAGTTTACGACAGCGCTTTCGTAATATATAAACTCTGCTTTAAAACGTCTGGGTTTGTTTATAAACTACAAAATGTTTGAGCAAAAATAAAATATAAATGTGTTAAATTGATTAAAACTTCTTCATAAATAAAGTCGATTTTTATGAGAAATCGATTCGGTAACGCATTAGGACATCCCTAATCGATACATAATCGAGCTGTCAAAAGTAAAATAAATGGTTGGACAGGGAATAATGCAGTTCTCATTGCACATTACACCATTGGGTGCGGATAAAGGTAGTAGTAGGTAGTATCCAAATAAAATACGAAGATTCTGATAGATATTATACACCTTCTTCCATCTTTGGAGGTCCCATAACCAACCATTTCATGTACAAATAGAGATATCTCACCGATATAATGAACAAAAATATTTCTACAGAATATTTGTGTTATTTGGATAATAGTTGAGAAAGCAGAAGTCTTTTGTAGTAGTTACATACCTAATTACGGCGGGTTCGGGAGCCACGCCAAAGGGAAAACGTCAGCAGTTAAAATTCTAACTAATTATATTATCACACATCGAATCACAATGGGACATCTACAGGATGTTTCCAAAACCATCAAAAAGTAATTTACTACAAGGAGTGATTCCATACAAATTTTCAAAAAATTTCATAACACCACTTATTATCAAATTCCACCGTCTAAAGACTCCGGCACTTGGTTACCAATGCACTCAAACTTTGAAACGTGTGACTAGCTGTCGCTAGGCGACAAAAAGCGATATATTATATTCATTTTCCATTTTAATTCAATGCTTAGTGTGAAATGATATATATCTTGACATATGTAAATACGAGTTATTTTTATGTAAAAATATTTCATTTGTGAGGCCTGGACTGGCGTTGAAGCGTAAGGCTGATCATCTTGCCATAATTTTTGAAGCAATTTACCCTTAGTTTATTTTAAATTTTACTTATTTATTTTTAATTTAACTTATTCATGTAAAATTCAATTTTATATAGCAATTTTCATTTTATTGATTTCAAATTTGACGTATTTTTTATAAATTTGAAATTTACAGCAATTTAATTTGAATTATTTTAAGTTTTACTTAATTATTTAAATGAAAATTTTGAAAGCAGTTTACTTATTATTTATTTAATATTTCACTTATTTATTTTAGATTAAAAAATTTTAAGCAATTTACACTTGTTATTTTCTATAATTTACACTTATTTTTTCTTATTATTTACAATTTATAAGTTATGTAATGTAAAAAGCCACATGGGCGTGGATGTTATTAAAATAAAATAAATAAAATGTAATAAATGATCAAGATTCACTGCACTTGGTGTTTTCAATGCAGTTTCCTATGCAACATTGGGTGCAGATAAGGGTTAATAGCAATAGTAAATGAAGGTAACGTTGTTAATATGGTGAACAACATGAACACAGTAATTAATTTTTTTTTAAATGTAGATGTAGATACGTATAACTTTTGAATGACTTAAGTAATTTAACAATTATGTCCACTTTCCAGTAGGTACTTGTTGTTATCAATCATACAATTTCTTTTTATGCCTTCCTCGATTTTTTTATCCAGGCACATGATAGTGGTTACGCAAATTGTTAAGGTCCCCAAAATAGGATTTTTTTTTCAAATAATTAAAACCATTTTTTTTTTAAATATGTATCATCCTGTATGTCTATGTAGTATGCACGTGAAACAAGTTCCATGACACAATCCTCGTATCTATGGTCTCCCATACAACTCTTATGTTCCATGGAGTTATGTATTGTACATAACACCTTCACCTCGCGATGGTTTGATGAAGTTATTAATTCATCAGGCGATGCGGATAACAATATACGGCAGCTGTCGGGTTTCAGTGTACAAAAGTGCATCCGGAATTCGGGCATAGGGTTCGGAGTTTTAACCCATGCAATGACTATACTTATATGCTACATGTTCCAATATACATAATATAGTTTTATGATCAGCGCCTTTTACACTTCGGTGTTGACAAGTTGGAAGTTCGGAGAAAAATTGCGGACTTAATGTTTCTCCATAATATAATACATGGCAAAGTTGACTCCATATTTTGCTTGGAAAATATAACTTTGAATATTCCAAGTCGGCGTTGAGATCACATAAAACATTTTCTGTCCCAACTTTTAACAATAACATGGCGCACTTTAATTCCTTATCTCGAATGTTAAGACTGTACAATGACATAGAAAAACATTTAAATATTGATGTATTTAATGATAGATGTGGTAAATTCAAGAGGAACTTGAAATCTTTTTTTTAACCTCTGATCGAACATATTAATGCAAACTACTTAAAGCTTTTTAAACCTGTAAATTGTGTACGAGAATAATAATGCTGTGTAATTCTGTAATTGATGTGCAATAAAACCGTGTATGTAATTATTATGATAAAATGTAAAATGATAGATGTTGTCACATTGTAGAGTTACCTGTAATTAAAATAAATAAATACATAAATAGTGAATTTGAGTTACAAATGCGATTTAGATGACATCTATTTAAAATTGATAGTACTTTTCTAAGTTTAGTATCCGCCCCCATAGTGCAGTGGTTAGAAGGACGTTGGGCATCATGAAGTCGCGGGGATCAATTTATTTTTTAACATATTTATGTGTGATACTTTGGACTGGCAATGAAGCGTAATACTTCATTTGATAAAATGATCAAAATACACACTACCTATGCAGTGCCCTATGCACCATTAGGTACAAATAAGGAGATTTTAGTATAAAAACCTATTGGGTTGTATTAAAATTTTCGAAATCTACACACTTTATCATAAACTCAACTCGATCGTATTCAAAATAAATTTCTGAAAATGTTGGATGGTAAGCTTCATTTGAAATTTAACTCTTACGAAGTATCATCAGCCTTCCATAAATTATCTTCACTTATTAAGCGTAGAAATATATCTGATTTATGTTTTTTGTATAAAATTATAAATAATGTAATTGAGAGCCCCTATCTTCTAGAGCAGATACCTCTTCATTGTCCAATTAGACTCACTAGACAATGTCATCTTTTTTATAATTTAGCACCATCAAATAATTATTTAAAAAATTATTTTATATATCGTAGTTGTGCAAAATTCAATGAATATTGTAACTGTCTTGACATTTTTAACATCAGACTACCCAATTTCAAATTAAAATTATTTGAAATCTTATAGACTGTAAAAGGTAATCCTAATTCTATTCCCAGTCATCTCCTTTTCCTTTTACCTATCCCTATCATCCTATCCTTCCCTCATAACTCTATTTTTATTTCTTATATTTATTTTTTCCATGTACTTTGAATTGTATAAATGTGAAAAACTATAATAGGTAATAATGCTTTTTTGTATTCTACGTTAACACTTGAGTACTCGCTACTGGGTCTGTCAGACCAGTCGTCGGCATTATGCGAAATATTTTATCAAATTTTGAAAATACAACGTTGCCGCGTTCAGTACCTTCAAACAAACGTATACCCCTTCTACTCGTCACAGTTGCAGTCAGTTGAAGCACAGCGTTGTGTGCTACGGACCTTTAAAGTGAGTGTGGGCCCATTGGACCCGGTAGCGAGTATATACGTAACTTTTATTAACAAGTTTATCTAAGGATTTTGTATTGTTTTATTTTTTTTAATGGATAAAAATCGTGTTTTGAGCACGACAGAGATTGAAGAATATTTAATTGAAGGCATAGAAGATGAGGACTGCTCAGAAATTGAAGACTAATTCGACTCCTAACCTTCCGGCAAGCAGTGAACGCAAACTTCGGTGCAGCATTTGTACGTGGAAAAAGGACAGGAAAACTAAATTTTCCTGTGTCAGATGTAATGTTCCAATTTGTGGAGAACACTCCAAATACATTTGTTCTACATGCATTGGTATTATATAACCAAAATATATGAAAATGTTAAAATCATGTCAATTAAAATTTTAAAAAATTTGTGGTAAATTTAGTCTATTTTCAAAGTTAATTTACCAAAAATTCTGTTATGTTACCTATATATTTTTTTAATTTAATAAATAGTTCAATCATTTTACTTTCATAAAAAAGTGTAATTAAGTCTATGTTCGTGCATAATATATAACTTTTTTCTTTTATTATGTGAGTAGAGCTAATTACATTGATAAATTTAATGATTTTTTCAATACGTGTTAAATACCTTATTATGCATAATAAAATACAGATTTATTTATCCAATGTGTTCATATTATTATGTTTTTAATTATTCATTATATAATTATTAAATAATTAAGGCTGCTTAATACCTATCTTTAAAGGAACACTGGGTTTGCGGGACCCGGTAGCGAGTATTTGTGTTATAAAACAGGGCGCGGGTCCTGAAGTGTTAATGTATCGATACTGTTGTTTTTCCTATAAATAAATTTAAAAAAATAAATAAAAAAAGCCTACTTCAAAAATCCACTAGAATGGGCGTTTCCATACAAATTTTCTAAAATATACGCTTACAAGGGATAATTTCATAACATCACTTATTAACAAATTCCACCGTCTAAAGACTCCAGCATTTAGCCAATACACGAAACGTGTGACGTGGATGTCTAGTGATGACGTAGGTGCCTATTGGTGACGTAGTGAGTGAGGTAGTGGGTGACTTGACACCTAGACAGGGTAGTATTTTTCAAGTAGCTATGGCACTTCTCTGAACGTCTTGTTCGAATAGGCTATACGATTAAATATGACTGAAAAGAAATAAGTGATTCTCCGAAAACCGTTGTGAGTAACGAATTAATAATAGTGAAAAGCCGATACAATGGACATAGCAACCTTGCAAACACGTGCTAATAGGAAGACTAATTCATATAAACAAAATTGACGAATGTTACCTTTTATTATTATAGTATTATGGAACCTGCTCAAGATAGGTTTAATTATTGTCTTAGTTTGTTAGGATCAAAGGAAATCTACGATCGAGATAATCAATTCTTAAAACAAAAATGTTTTTAAAAACTTACTTGTTCATAGTAATGTTACCATTGATAAGTAATGTTATAATCAAGAAGGTAGAATTATAATAATAATCGTAAAAATAGTAATAATATGGAGGGAAAATAAACTGAGATAGATGACGCTTACATTTATCAGAGGAAAATGTATACATTTTTTTTTTAATATCTTAAAAATTGAAGGCGTAAACAAGTGTGTAAAAATGTATGCGATGTCGTCATACAAATTTTAATTTTAATTTACCAACTCAAAAAATTGCTATAAAAAAGATTTTTTAGCGCTTGATAGTGGTTATGTGAAAAGTTGGATTAATCGGCGTGCATGCACAAGAGATGTAAGAATGTGGAGGAAGCGAGGAAAGTGTGCCAGGACAGAGTGGTACAGCGTTCTATCCTCTTTGCCCACCACTTCAGGTTGATGCCTTGATGGTTATTCATTTATTTATTTATACACGCCCAGAGGGCTAAATTTAGTTAAGCAGAGTTATTTATTTACAATTTGACATCTCAACAGAGACGAGAAACTTGGAAGGGAATATGGATATCTAGGCGTTTACAGGGTTTATGACCTGTATTGGCTGGGTTAAGTGGCCACTTGATGTATTACAACATTCCCCATTTCACCTAGTATTTAATATCCATATCTGCCAATTGCCAATATACAGTAAAATGGCGCGATGCTTCACATGTGAACTCTCTGTCATCCATTGAGAAAATTGCTAAGCATTTTAGCAGAAACCTTTATGATTGCAAGTGAGATTCTTACCGAATTATATCACCTACTAGGAAACGCCTGAAGATGAATCTTCAATTGGTTATGCTTATAACTTTATACTTTTAACTTATTTGGACACACTCAAAATGTTGTTTATAAATTTATTTATCTTAAAACGTTTGTTATCAAATAGTCGTGTCATTCCATCAAGGATTTTCGTTAGAAAGTTCACGGGTATTATAAAATTCGTAGTAAATTTAGTAAATACACGCGATATTAAGATATGTGAAGCACAATTCGTTGCACGGTTAATGCGTTTAAAGTGAATAAAGAATTCGGTTGATTTTATTCCGGCAAAGTTCCAAGAAGTAATTAAATAGAATAATTATTAACCCTTTCCATTCATTTATATCATGAGAAAATTTTAAGAAACAAGTAGCATTAAAGTCGGTCGTAGCTAATAAGTGTTAAGCAAAAGAGTTAGCCTCTTTTGACAAGCACTTATTAGCTCTTATCAAAATCTCTTATGTAAGGAAGCGAAGTGTGGAGTTGGAAAAAGAAGGACGAAAGTATATATAAATGCAATCTCTCAGGCGAATGTGTGGTGAAGCTGTGTATGATAGGTGCACTAGTTTCGAAATTGGAGCTGAATGTAAGGCTGAGATAAGCATTATCGATAAAAACTACGAAAGGTCTTTTGCGAAGGTTTGGTCGCGCGTGGAGCGAATGAGCGATGAAGAACGGCTAAATGGATTTACGATGCGAATGTGTCTGGTTGTAGAAGTTGAGAAAGGCCAAGAAAGACATTTTTTAAGAATTATTATATTTATTTAGTATATATAATTTTTTTTACATAGACTAATGTATTTTACATTACACTTAACTATTCTTATCCTATCATTATTATTAATTCAATTAAGCCATGATATAATATCTACACTAATATTTCTTACATATATATTTTTTACACTTAGCCCTAAATAACTTTAAATTTTGTTCATTTTTTAATTCATCTGGCATCTCCTCATACATGATCAAGTATTTGTTGTACTTGATCATGCCATGATCAAGTACAACAAATACTTGAAAGTGGTCATGTGAAAAGTCGAAAATTCGACGCGCGTGCAAAAGAAGATGTAGGAAAGTGGAGGAAGCAAGGGAAGTGTCCCAGGACAGAGTGTCATGGCGTTCTATCTTCTCTGCCTACCCCTTCTGAGAAATGGCGTGATGGTTAGTTAGTTTGAAAAATTCAGTTTCAGTGAAACGGTACCGAAATAAAATCATTTTTTTGTGATTTCCCACTATTAGTACTTAGTACTTAGTACTACCTATTTATTGTGCGATATGAATATAAGAATATTATGATACGCGGCAAAGACCTGCAGTTGTTGGTTGATATACATGATACTATTTTAATTGTTTCATTGTTGTGTAAAGTGTACTAACCCTTTGCAATATCAATCATGTAAAACCATGATTCAGCAAAAAAAAATCTCAAGCCTTGGTGTTTGTGACGTTTTCCCCCTCTGTAATTGGGCCCCCTGGCCTTTTGAGGTGGTTAAATAATAAAAATAAAAAAAATAAAAAAAGAGATAGTAATTCTCTATTTTCTCTTCATCTGGTATTTTCGGGCTTGATGTATAAACAGTAATTTTATAAAATTCCCAAATAACATCTACTAATAACACAAATAATTCATTGCGTAAATGTGATCTTTATGAAGTTTAATGGAGGCATATCGCTTAATTTACAAAACAGCTTAATAAATTGTATAATTACAGCTGAAGAGCAAATAACGTACTCAAATAATCTAATGGCCATTATAATTATTTAATATCGTAGTGGGCATTTTGGTTAAGTAATATCATAATAGTATTTTGGTTAATGTTCTATCATAGAGATGATTACCTAAATATATCTTTTTTTTTTTTTACCTAATATATTCGTCTTTGATCGTTTCATAGTGCGATAAATAAATTGTTTTTATTTATTTACCTCGGAAGATAAAAATAATGTAGTTTTACTGTAGTTTTTTTAGCAATTCAATAATTTAATTGCTGGTTCTGAAACGTAAGACTAATCATCATACCTTCATGTAATAAAACGATCAAAATACACTGCACTTGATGTACCAATGCAATGCCCTGTGTGGTAGTAATTTTACTGCGCTTAACTATCTACCAATTACGTTTTTATTTTTGTGATAAGTAAAATTAAAATTTGTCTTTGTAGTAGGTACACTAAACACGAACCAATCAAAAGATTTAGAGAACGTATAAGTCTTAAGTTTCTTTCGAAACTTTACTTCACTCTCACAGTTGCGCACTTCTGGTAGGAGAGCATTCCAAGCCACAGGGCCCGCAACCGCAAAAGCGCGCTCTCCAAATTGTGTGCACTGATTACAGATCGGTACTAAAACCCTGTCTATAGCTGTAGATGTTGCGAAGTATTATCCAGTACCTTCTTGTCATATTCTTCAAATACAAAATAATAATATATAAATTGCGTTTTAAATAAAATTTGAATAAGTACATTACACCATGCTGATATAATAATTTTTTGAACATCCTTATTAGGTACATATCCACTATCTAATTTTTAAGTAACTCAATTGAACTGTTCAGAAAGCATTGTTTAAACTTCTAACATTCCTAAGGTATGGAAATACAACATGACATTGTATCTAGGTGTTCGTGATTTCGATGTTCGATGTCCCAGCCATCATTTATAATAATCAAAGTAATACGATGAAAACAATTGAATAATCAAAGATCGTGGCTACAAGTTGTAATACCTAAATTCTAACAATTGATCAATGTTTCTGTTGTTCCGTAACATAACACGTGTTTCGTCACGTGTTATTTTTTAAGAATGCTTTTTTCCTTTCATCTTTCCAAGTAGGCATATTATTACAAAAAAAACAGGCTACGGGGCAATGTTTTATTTAAAAAAACACTTGGTTGTCTGTAAAGTCGGTTTACGGACGATAATTTTACGTGATAACGTCATAAGAAAAACATTGAAGAAAAAAAGCATACTTTTATGAATTGAATGAAATTATTATTACTGAATTATCATTATTTTGTATAATACAAAGCAGGAGTTAATTGAATTTTTTTTTATAAATTATATATTTTTTTGTTTTTTCTTCTTGTGTGCTGCTGCTGTCTCCCTTCTACTCGGACACATCGGCCGATGGAGTGGAAGAGAGAGATAGATGCGTCACAAACCGAACGCTAAGGCCGATCGTGCCTCTCTATCGGTTGTTCCGCTCTCTCACTTGCACACTCGGCTCAGGCGGAATGTGACAATGAGTCATGCTTTTTCGTGTGTGCAGCCGGCGTTCATCGATTTATTAGACGTTATCACGTCAAAAAAAAATTAGGATGATTTATATCTTAGGTAGGAATTTTTTTTTGGATTTTTGTTATCATTAACTAAAAAATTAACTTTTTAAATTTCGTAATCTCTATTTCCTGCCAAAACAGGTCATTATATTATGGTAGCATGCGTCTATTTATTTCAAAGCAAGTTTTGATGTAAGTAGCGCCTAATAAAAAAAAGTGCATGGCACTTTTTTGGTTCAACACATCAACTATAATATTCAGTAGATACGACCCGTTTTGTGCGCTTTGGAGACGGGTGCTTTTAAAGCATCCGTTTGCGGTCAATTCGTTTTATAAGCTCCGTTTTAAAATAATCCTTTGAATTTTAATATTTTTATTTTCAAAGAAAAATTTCAAATATCATTACTATTCACAAAAAAAAAATACGGAATTTATAAATATGGTACACTTCCCTATTTGAAGAGCTCATTCAATTGTAGAGGGTTGATGTTTTTTTTTTTTTTTTAATTATTAATTATATAAATTTAAAACATACTTACATGTATTATATTCCCAGGAGTTATAAAAACTAATTTTGGGACCGGTATTATTCACACTTTTAATCACATATTGCACAATCAATAACGAATAAGAAAGACGTTACAAAATTAACACATTCCATCTTAATCCTATACAACATAACTATCATTAAAAAACATTTTTAAATACAAATCTTTAAGGGCTCTACTATGTATTGATTTATTTATTTTTACTTCATGGGGTAGTTTATTATATTGGAATCGAGAAATGTTCATTAGGGATTTTTTACCGAGTTTTGTGGATCGAAATTTTATTATCTTAATTTCCGTAAAAAAAAACGATTTTCAAACCACAATTTGTGTGCCGCCGCTCACGTGGTCCTATGTTATAAGGGAAGGGCCAAACACGATATTTTTCCAGTTTTGGTCATCATCGTCATCATCATACCATATCCGCTCCTTATTTTATTTTGTTACGGAACAATAACAGACAAAAGGATACTAAATATAATACAAAAAAAGATAAAAATATAACTAGGTAGACCAATTGCCCTTTAAAATTGTTCACATCGTGCTTAATCGAATGACCAAAACATGAAAATGTGACATACACACAATGCTTAAGTAAATATAACACACATATAAAAGCAAAAGTGATCACAAATACTCAAGGACAACCTTCTCTTGAACCCATCTACGGAGCTTCCGAAGATGTCCATACCTTCAGTGCTGTCCCTGTGTATTACATTGTACTCTCTGCACATACGAGAGAGAGGATTGTAATACCCTGTATTGGGGAAAAAAAGCGCTCAACTCTGAAAATGTCTGGATTACGCAGTCGTAAATTGGCACGCAGACCGATTTCGCTTATTAGCGTTGTGTCAAGGTGACTATTTATAATTTTATGCAAGCAAGTGAGATCGATTACTTTTCTCCTTTTTTCTAAATTGTCCAGTTTAAAGAAATGTAATCGATCTTTATAGTTGTGTAATCTGCGACTCACTCCAGATCTATAGGCAAGAGTTCTTAAGAATTTGTCTTGTATCGATTCGATTTTATCTATGTAAACAGAATACTGGGGACTCCATATTGGGGATCCATATTCTAAGATGCTTCTAACTAAGGACAGGTATAGTTTTTTTAGTGTTTCTGATTTTTTAAAAGGCAAAGATATCCTCAATAAGAATCAAACCATTCTATGTGGAGCATATGGATTCCACAAACTGACTCCAAGCCATGCAATCGGCCGCCAGTTCCCGTGCATCCTCCCAAGTCAGGTCCAGCTTTGCTACGCTTCTAATATTTTTGATCGTAGCTTACCTTGACTAACAATTTTTTTTTTCACTTTTAAAACACTTCTGTCGCCTTAAAGCTCGTATTACCAGGCAATTTTTTAAATTTGAATAAGAAATAAATCTCGGCTTGCCTGACTTTTGACGCGCCAAGAATCTGACACATCTGTCCTAGGTTCCACCCCGTTGTAAGGCGATCCGAGACCGAAGGATAATGAAGCATTATTCTTTTTCCTTTTTGTATGTTATCAAGGAGGTCTTACAAGAGGTGAACAAGTGTACGACCCGTAGGGAGTATTGAGCGAGCTAGTCCTCATCAGGGGTAGAAAATTGATAAATTTGCATTTTTACAAGAAAAGATACCTAGATCTAATAGGTGGGTCTGTATAATACATCATGATGTAATAATACATCATGATGTAATAAATTCGATGTACAAGCGAGAAACCAGTGAATCTACAGCATATTTGGAGTCGATATTGAAGAGTATTTTTTTTTATTTAACCCATAGTTTTCGAGAAAATTGAATAAGAATCGAGAATTTTTTTGCAAATTGTTATCAAATATAATTTATTTAGTCAAATTTGTACTATTCATAAAGAACACAAAATAAAAAACCGCATTTTAATAAGTATCCATGCAATTTTACTTAATCTTCGGTACTTATTAAACCTTTTATAAGAAGAGTTTTTTTTTTCAATCTAGATTCAAAAGTCATATTACACATTCGCAACAAATATGATGTAGATTCACCAGTTTTCGGGTTGTACTGCGATTGAAATAAATATTTCATATTAACCCTCATCGAGAATCGAACCCGCAACCTCATGCATGGCAGCCCAACGCGCTTTACGACGAGGCGGACACACATTGAATAATTTTAAAAATAATCTAAGGTAGGTACACCATTTGTTTTGTATCCCTGGATAAAGACAGAGGTGCATTCAAGTAACATTGAAAGTAAAAGGACATAAAGGGTTAAAGGTAGAAAAAAAATCTGATGCATTTGAATGAACGTTTAATTGTTACGTTATTTGGATTACATTGTGTCCAGATACTTGCTCAGCACGTGGGTTATTTGGTCAAACTTATGGGACCATGATTTCAGGAATAAAACTTGAATGAGGAATATGACATTTTATTAATTGAAAATATTTCTTTACAATAATACACAATTTGTTTTATCTATATTAAGTATCGCTGCTGAATGGGTTTTAATAGAAATTTGCGTGGAAAGAGCAGCATTCACTTTTATTGTTTTAATATATTATGATCTGTTCATTATTTGCATCGCGCCTTCGTAAAACGTATCTAGGTGGTTCGTGGTTACGTAATTGTACATTTTTTTAAATTAATAAAATGTTTTTTTTTTGTGAAATAAAAATCTTTCTAGCAAATTCATGAATTTTAATTATGTGCATGAAATCACTATTAAAATTTTATTTGGGGTAATTGGAATTCCTAATTTTATTTTGGAATAGGACCACTGATTTTAGTTCTGAGTACCTATACTTCTTGTAGACATTTTGTGAAGCATATTATTATTTCAGTAGGTATTATATCCTTCGTTAGGGGTTGGTGGTTCTCGATATAGGTCGCAAGCACGCATGAGGTCGCAAAGATTCACTGCATTTAGTGTAGACCCATAGCTAGTTCCAACAGTGACCTAACTAGAAAAATATGCAGGTACCTTCATTAGATACTTATTTTAATAAAAATTATCCACGTGATTTGGTCATGGTCGCCCTAGTAAACGCGATAAAATAACAACTCTAAAAGCCTCATTGTATGAACACACAAGAACCAGAATCATCCGATAATAGCATTACATAATAAAGAAATGGATCTTCTTTTTCTCCTGCGCTCGATTCGATCCTTTACATCGTGAAAAATAATAAAAAAGCTAAATATTTACGGACAGAAACGAGGATATGTCAAAGTGACAATTGACCGCCATTTTGAATATCGAGGATAGGGTCTAGAACAGTATTGTTGGAGACGCCAGAGCTAGTCAAAGGATGCAAGGAATCATCAATTTTTAATAGTCATTGTTGAGGGACATTGATTAATTGTGTGGGGTATTTACGTTTGGTGAATTACATCTTTATATCAATAAAAACCATTTTATTATGTACATCGCTTTGATTACTCCCAATATTCTTTTTGCGGAGGCAACTGTAGATTTAAATAAAAAAAATATCTAAGTTTTGTCAATCACTTTTTTGCTGAGTATCAAAAATATAATTTAAATGGTTTTTAGAACTTACCTTCGCAGGAATTTAAATAATTCGACAAATTTTTTAAAGACTGTAATCATCTTGCACCTCCACGTAAACAAATGATTTAGATATGCATTTGGAAACATGGACATACACATCACCCATGGTTATAAACCAAATGCAGTGCCCTATGCACCATTAGAAGCGGGCAAGGGAACGTAGTAGGTACCTTACTTACACGGAGTATTTTTCTCAGTAAACATTACGCCTGCAGTATCCTGCCTTCCTGGTAAAACTTGATAACAATATTTTCGGTGTGGTGGAAAAAACAGAAGAGGGGAGAGTTTTGACGAATGGTCAGCGCAGTAAAGTTCACCGACTACTACATGTCATGAACACGGAAGGACGTGAATGATACGAATAATAGGGACTTCATATATGTAATACCTACTTATTTTCTCCGTAAAGGAACGATCAACAACGTAGCAAAAGAAAAAATAAACAAAAATCATCCAGGTTCAGCCTCTCCAAAAAATTAAATTTTGCACACCATTTAATACGCGGTACTCTACCAATGACCTAAGCTAATTTATAATCTCACTAGTTGCTTTGTATTCTTTTTAACATTACGTCGCTGCACTGATCTCGCGGGACGCGGACGCGGACGATGGGACTTCCTTCAAATTCTTATTTAAAAAATATACCATGAACACCATCTACCGCCGGAAATAAAAACTTATATAACTTATTGACGCAGTATAGTTTTCAATAACGTCAATAGATGGCAATAGTGTGTTATTTAATTTTCTCCCGTAGGTACTGACACTCTAAGTTCTATTTCTGAATCTTTTTTCGTTTGTCTATGATTTTGAGAACTGTCAAAACTTGTTTTGATTTATCCAAAGTTTTTGTGTGCTGTCATTAAAAATGATGTGACATATTAATTTTTATCCAATATTTGATTTACTACTTAGAAGGCTTTGTTTAGTATAGGTAATGGTGCATTTGTTAGATTTTTTGTATCAAGAAAAATCCTTCAATTATGGGGACTCTCACCGCTCGAAATCTGTTCCCCCTAACCTCAATATTTCGGCAATATAAATTGCATAACTTTGCTCGTTTTTACGATAATTTGTATCGTTTTCACACGAGTAATAACAAGCTTACAACTGTTGATGTAATAGACGATTTCACAGCACAATTAATGAAGGAAAATCAAAGAAATTCGTTGAAAAAGCTTTGAATATATTTTGTTGCTGTGTATGAAAATTATCCTAATGTAAGAACTACAGTTAGAAAAATGTTAAGGTATTTGATTAGTGATACGGTGACTAACAGATCCGAAGCTTCTGTTGTAATTCTGAAGAAATATACTTTACATTTTGGAACCCAAGAGAATGATTGGTATCCTCTAATGATCTTTTGGGAGTGCTGTTGGCTGAGTGATTGGTTCGGAGACCAGCAATTGTCGGAGTCACTTTTCAAAGAAATGTGATCCTCTAAAGGAACTTTATTCTCGATAAGTAAGTTAAATCGTAGATATAAATTGATAAAGGCGTTGAGAGAAAAAATTATAAAATGCTGAGATAACTGGGTGTAATGTTTTGAACGTACAATTTTTATTTAAAAAAAACACACTTTATCCACTGTTTATTCATCATTTATATTTGCTGCGCTATTTTTTGCCTGATATAAGTACAAACTTAAAACACGGTAAATTTGTAACTGTCCGGTTTTGGTTTTTGTTTAAATTGTTTTAAAGTGTGTTTAAAGATTTATCTTCACTTGTTTCAACAAGTATGAGATTAAAGGTCCCGTGTAACAATGTAAAAATAATGATATTAATTATTAAAACCTACTTTAATAAACAATAAAGTAGGTATTTCTTCCAAACTTTTGGTGGTATTAGATAGATCAAAATATAAAGGGTTTAATACATCAATTGATTTTAGTTTGAATTGATGATTTCAGATTACCGATAATGGCCTTTGATGCACTAAAATACACCAAGAAGATGCTGTGCTGAGACTTCTACAACTTATATTATGTTTTGAAATGAAGAATTGCTATTCACAAGTAATAGGAATCTTATTTGACTACAGATGTAAGTAATTTGATTAACTTTGTAACACTTCAAGTTTGATGCCACAAACGGCGTTTATTTTTTTACATAAATTTTAAAGTACAAAGTTAACAAAAAGATTCCACTAACCATATGGTTATCAGTGGTTACTTTATGAAATGAAACCTTATATCCTGGCAGGCGGAAGTCCAGTCCACGACTCATTTCATTAAGCTAACATACTCGTATAAAGGGCATAACAATACTTATTTTGAAAAAGTGCACCGTGGTCTTCGAATTCCTATATTTACCTTTTTAACTATTTTTTTTACTTATTGAAATGTTTTGTTTTGATACCCCAATTTCAATTTAGTTTGGTGTACTATTAAGTGCCCTAAGTATACATTAGGTACGGATAAGGCACGTGAGTTAAGACAGTTTATTTTTGAAGTATAACATAGTACCTGATCTATAAAATTAGAAATCCATATTAAAATAACTAAAATCTCACAAAGGCATGGCCTTGTTGACAGAAATGTTTTTTTTAACGCTCCTGTAATAGGCAAGCAACAATTTTTGAAGGGTTTAACTTGGAAAAATAAAAGAAGAATTAATAAGTAATCAGTATTTTATTAATGAATCGGAGTTTATTTTTCTTTATCAACTATGAAATTCCTCAGTTTATAACTGCTTCCTCAAAATTTCAATTCACAATTTCAGATAAGCAGCAAAATTTCCAAGGATGTCTCCAAATAATGCAGAACTGTGTTTCTATGAAGATCAAATTGTCTCCTGTCCAGCATGCTAGATTTATGAACTTGTTAATATCTAAAGGGCATAAAACTACTCCACACAAATCAAAGGAAATCCAATATGAAAAGACTACTCTGCCTTATAAATTTTGAATGTATTGAAGTTTTACTTACGGTGTATTTGTGTTAAGTCCGTTTTAGGATAGCTGTGTTGTATCCATTTTTTTAATTATTAAGTGTATTATTAGCGGTAATATTTTATACAAACCCTCTGATCCCAAATATTTGATTTATTTGTCAGTAAATTCGGTTGACATAAATATATTAAGTTTTCATTCAAGGATTTATGGAAATCTGTACTTTGGTCTTTGTTATGGAAATTTGTTAAAATTATGTTTTGTAATATATAAATAAATATAAGTATAGGAGGAGCTGAAAGTAATAAGTAAATTAATAATAATAATGTATTATGCTTGTCCGCCTCGTAGTATAGTAGTAGCGCATTTGTCTACCAAGCATGAGGTCGCGGGTTCGATTCCCGTAGGGGTCAACATAAAATATTTATTTACATTTGATTTTCATATTAATATGTCATGTGTGATACCTTAAATCGGTTCTGAAGCATAAAACTGATCGTCCTACCTTCATGTAGTAAAATGATCAAGATACACCATCAGGTGCGGATAAGGGAAAGTAGTAGTTAGTAATTATGCTTGATACTTATGTTGTAATAATTGCGCTAGTTTTTAGAAAATTCTTGTTTTGTAAATAAACCGTTTGATAAAAATATAGTTTTGTTACTGAATTGATTTTAATTCAAAAGTTTTATTTGCTTATTTAATGTTTATCGGCGACTTTAAGGCACAAATTTCTGTGTGTAAAATGACACTAATGATGTGTATAATATCGCCACCTTAAACTCCGATTTTTGGCTACTTAAGTACATACAAACTTTTATTTTAATTTTTATACCTATTTTGTTTTTTAAAAAATTATTCTAATAATTTGGTCAAACTATTCCGATTACTACCGCCCAACGCTGTTTAATATGGATATAAAATTATAAAAATATATAATAAAATTATATAAAAAGTTATAATTTTTTTAAATAGATTTCAACAACAATGTCAAATTGTAGTATTATTGTTAGTGACGATAATAATATAACTTATAAAACTATTACTCAATGAATATTTCTGATCAATGGAAAAAATAAAAAGCAATTTAAATGTGTAAAAATATTTATTAACATACAACAACAAACCTCATTTATGTATATTTTTTTTGTTTTTAAGGTACATTAGAGTTTTTTTAGGTATAGTCTTACAATAAAGACAACCAAATAAATTCACAATTTTAAACGGTGCCGAACGCTAAAATTTTAGCAAATCTATCAACTTTAACTAACTAACCATCACGCCATTTTTCCATAGGGGTAAGCAGAGAGGATAGAGCGCCATACCCACTCTGTCCTGACATACTTCCTTTGCTTCTCTACATTCATACATCTTCTCATGCACATACGCCGATTATTCCGATTTTTCACTATGTCCACTTTCAAGTACTTGTCGTACTTGGTCATGCCATGTCTTTCTTGGCCTTCCTCGGCTTCTACATCCAGGCGCACTGGCATTTAAACTTCTTTTAGCCGTTCTTTCATCACTCATTCGCTCCACATGACCAAACCATCGTAAAAGCCCTTTCTTAATTTTGTCTATAATGCTTATCTCAGCCTTGCACTCTGCTCTAATTTTGACTTTTGTTCACCTATCATGCTATAGTGCCTTTACCACACATTGACCTGAGAGATCGCATTTCAATAGCATTCAGCATCTATCAACTCGACAATCATAAAGCCTCTTTTCTATGTAATTTTTTTAATTTTATTTTTGAATTTATTTTTTATTTTTATTTATTTTTTATTTTTATTAAAGTTCTTTATTGAGAAAATAAAACATAACATTTTAAAACAAAAATAATGCGATCCTGAAAAAACCGCAATTTTGCCGTTTTGTCATGGGAGCCAATAGCAAAATATGTAAAATTTATCATAGAAATACAACAAAATAATAAAAATAGTTTACAAATATACAAAAATATACATAAAAATAGTGATAGATATATACGAAAAATGCATATGGTGAATCAATATATAATAATTGTTCTGGTGCATCTAATAATAAAGAAGTTTCTATCTCCAAACCAACTCCCTAAAATAAAAATAATTTTTTTGTTGATGATTCGGCATTCACTTTGTAACACTTCCATAATGAATTATGATTAAATAAAACACTGTTATGTGTTACTATTCTAAATATTCTAAAGTTCTCTGCCCGTACTTATTTTTAGTTTTGGGCACAATTAATCCCTCCATGAATGTGAATCTAGTTGTATATGAGTTAAATTACATTATATTTTTAGTTAAATTATACAATTAAATATGACAGAAAATAGATAATCTCTGAAAACTCTGGTTCAAAATTTAAGTGTTACATAATTAAGATTTGTTCGACGGCACCGCATACATTTTTACACCGTTAATTTGTGCTATATTCAAATATTTTTTTATTATCAGGTAATTCCTCTGTCTTCCCTCCATATTTTTATTATTATAGTTCAACCATAGGTACCAAAATTTATTTTTCTTAGGTTCATAAACTAAACTTTTATTTTGTTCATAAACTACACCCCTTGTCTTTACAATAACTGTAATATTGGACAGTCTGTAAAGTGTCGTTTTCTTTAAATATCTTATAAATGACTGGTTTCTTCCTCAAACCCAGGATTTTCTTTAGCTGCATCTTGTTTTCCATTATTTCCATTCAAGTCTTCAATTTTTTGTAACTTGTACATGTATCTGAAATTTAAAAAAAAATTGACATAGCCTTTATTTATTTATTTATTTTATCTTATTTTATTGTTTTTACGCTCAAAGGGCTTTTACATAGAAATTTTAAAAATGATTTCACAGTAGGCAGCTATTAATTTCCGCCAGAGATGGCATCCAGACACTGTTCCCTAAAATGCACTAGATTTGTGTTGTTGAAAATATCAATATTGTTAGTATACTTGTTAGCCAGTACGTGCATTCTTCGTATCGGTGAGTTACCACTGTAATTGGTTTGATGATTGGCTACAGTAAAATAGTGCATTACTACGGGTAACTCGACCAGGCACTCGTATACTAATTAAATTTGTTAGTTGACAACAATCAAACATAGATTTTAATACTTTGAACAGAAAGAGAAAATCATTTAATATTCTTCTATTTTCTAATGTTTGTATATTCAAAAAGTTATAATTTATGTTAACAATGGGAATATTTAATTTAAAATGAATTAATTTTAATATTTACCTAACTTAACTTTAAATATATATGTGGTTTTGTGTACTATCCATAAATTCATAAAACAAAATTGATAGAATTTCAAAGAAAAAATGCTTAAATGATATATCCAGTAGTAGTAGCATTGCTGACTTTGTGTATTGATTTTTGGTTCGAAACTCCAAAAGAAAATCTTGTTTTAAAACACAATTTACTAAAATCCAATCTTAAGAATGTGATTTACAATTTGAAAAATGTGAAAGTATCGTGATTACATGCATTTTTCTCCTAATAATTCTAAAAATTAATCAATTGGGCTGATCTGGATAAACTGGATGTAAGGGATTGCTAAAGTACCTAGGCTAAATCTCTTTAATAGCTATTTGACCCTCAGAGTAAGGAAAGTTACAATAATATTCTTTCATAACGATCAACCCTTTCTTGGTGGCATAAATATCATATTTTCTGTAATAGGCACACTTTCTGTAATTATTTTTTTATTGAAAGTGTTGACTGTGTAGATATTGCACTGTCATTAAACAACCGGAGTAAAAAAAAAACACCTTTCTCTCAAAGCAATCTATAGACCAGCTATAGAGCTGGTCACTAACATGGTCACCATCACGCCAATGCGTGTGGAGAGGGTAGATTTTTTAAAAGTCTGATGAATATCAGTCCAATAATAAAAAAAAAAAAAATACTTACAAAAATATGGGTATTGACGGACATAGTAATAAAGCTGATAGAAGACAGTATGCTCCAGGAAAGGAGTCAACAGTATGAACATAAAATGTAGCAAATATTGGTCCATAGATGGTGTTAATTACTGCTTCGCATACTCCAAAGACTGAATTAATTTTACCTAGAAAATAAAAAAATAATCATAATAAATCTTGAATATAAATATATTACACCTTCATGATGATGTATAATGTATACAAAACTAGACCAAGTGCGAACATAGATGATTGTCGCACATAGGCTATTTTTTATTGAAGATCGTTTCATTACGGACGATTGTCTTTTTATTAGTTCTGAGATTAGTTTGATGTTGTTGATCACATCAACATTTAGCATAAACATGCTAAACGTGATCTCTTAACCCTGAAATGTCTAGTGTAATCTTATTCGCACCTAATGCTACACGGAACACTGACATGGTCTACCAATTACAGTCTATCTAGATAACTTATAACATGAAGGCAAGAAGATCACCCTTATGCTTCAACGTCAGTAAACTAATTTTTAAAAAGAGAAAAGTAAGAAAGTGACTTACCAAGTTCATTTGGATCCACCACCTTAGTGGCCATAGACCTCATGGCTATGACAGCTGTTCCGCCTATGATTTCAACAATGGGAGCCAAAAACAGCCATTCTTTATTGGGAGCGAAGGCGTATACGAAGCTGGCGAGGACTTTGGACACACAAGCAATGGCAGCAAGAAGACAGTCGTTCATTTTGTAATATTTGCTCAATACTGATAATGCAAACATCACCCCTAGAAAAAAGAATTGATGAGTTCACACAATAAATTATAACTAACTCTTTCCCATTTCCCTAATCATATTTTAGTAAGTATATTACTCTTGTAAGTAATGCTATGTAATTTTAAAGCTGTGTCTTTCCACCAATATTCGGTACATAAATAAAAATCATCACTAAATAACTGAGGGTTGGTTGGAAGATATTGCTTAAAAGCAATAAGCCCGCCCTTGTACTTTTGCTATGTACATGAGGTTTTAAATAAATAATAACTAACTAACCATGACACCATTTCCTGAAGAGGTAGATAGAGAGATTAGAACGCCAGACCATGTACCTACCAGACTACCGTTCAAAATAGCTTATTCATTTAAAAAATCAGTGATGTAATTGTAAATATATGTGAGGCACTTACCAAAAAAGTTGACTACAATAGTGTAGGAGGAAAACATACTGAAACCTACTTCGCTGAACTGAAAGTTCCTTCTTGCATAGAGATAGGCAATACCTCCAGAGCCTGCAATTTAGAAAACAAATGTTAATAAACATTTGTAAACAGGCACTCGCCGATATTACAGCAGAATGCAAGGCAGTAGCTCAATCACAGATGATTGTCGCGTGCTTAAAAACGTGCTAAGCATTTGATCGATCACAATGAACATACGTTCATATCACGGTCGCGTTGCCAAGCACCATAGATGAAAGGCATTCATTGACAAATGTTTCGTTTTATTGCTTTCTCAAATTGATTTAAAGCAAATAAATGGCATGATAAATTGTGCACAAACAATTAAAACTCTATAAAACTAAATTATTTTACTTTACTTACATTTTTGGCGTATTTTACATATTTAAAGCGGTAATTAATAATCCCGATCGATAACTTTTAACGCATGTTTCATTGTGATCGCGAACACGTTAAACATACATAGTGAAAAATCGTTATCACGTCGATAGTCATCTAAAAACATTTTAAATATTGATTTAAGAGCGATATATCGTGTACCTTGCTTATAGGTGATAATATGAAACTTTAACACGTAAAAATGCTATTCCGGGTTCATAAAAAAATATATAATTTAGGATTTTCAAGTACCTACTTCAATAATAGTTTATTCATCAACAATTGTCTGAAGTTGTCAGATAACTCATTGACCTTTCAGATAATAAATAAGTATATTTCAAATGAAGGTATTTTAACCCTTTGATCCTCTGAAAATTGTTATGATTTTGTAAAATAGATAATGTTTTCAAAGGGTTTCTGCACTACAATTTTTTTAAAATATTTCGTTAAATTCGTACTACACCATCAAATCTATTACTTACGTTTTAATATTTGATATCATTATGGTGTCTAAGGCCTCGATTGGCTATATGGGTAATATGCACTCACTTCGACCAATCGTCGGTCTATAACTGATTTATAATGGAAATAAATGACACCATCCCTTTTTCTAACGGTGTATCTAGATCTTTTGAAGTTTACAAGCAAATTACATTTGAAGAAAACCGTGTGGTGCCATGTATTTTCACTGTAAATTATCCACCAAAGATCGCTCCTTGACGAAGGGTTAAAAAAAAAGATTTTTTATTTCATTAGAAATCACTAATAAACATCGATTTTATTCAGTTAGTTCAGTCAGTATCAAATGGGGAAATATTTAGTAATTTTATTTATGAGTCTGCAAATTTTTTTACCCCATTATTGTCAACAAAATTAGTTGAATTGTCGATTTCTACAAACCATTCCCTTTCATGTTTTGCTGACGTAATTTATTAATAAGTAAATACTTACCAAATAAAATGTTAATGACTCTGTATATGTTTTTATATATTGGTCTTGGTTCAAAGCCGGTTTACAGTGGCCTGTGTTTTTTAGTTTTTTATACATACCTTCAGGATTTATTTAAGAGTCCAGGATTTATTTGACATGATTGTAATGTACAGTGGGTCAGAAAGGGTAAATTCTTGCACTTGAACAAGCACCTACTTACCGTGAACCGGTCCGGATACGATGATGTAGCAGGCTACAAGGAGTAGCGTCTGTATTCTTTTGCTGCTCGGCCTCTTCTTAAACAGTATCATAAACGTGTCTAAAACATGCCTTAGACTAAAGAAATTCTTGCAATCATTCACGGGCTTTGTCTCAACTTGTTTCTCCAACTTCTTGTCTTTGATTCTTATATACCCGTAAACGAACCCAGTAATGTAAAACATCATAGAAATAATAAAAACTCCATAGAATCCAACTGCATTGAGCAATGTTCCACTCAGGGCCATCCCAACAGGTAAAGCCAAAGAAATAAACGTGTTTACTATTCCAATTCTGAAAGTTCTGTCTTCTGGGGTTGTGTTATCAGCTAGATACGTGAATATTCCTAAGAACATGGTTGCGTAGCCTCCAGATAATGCTGGTGGAAGGGCTTCAACGATACCAGCAACTTCCAAAGGCCATTGGATGAAGTAGTAAGTACAGAAGATTAAGCCAACACTTGTCAGGAATTCTCCTATCACTGGGACCAGCAAACATGGTTTCCTTTTGCCCGTCCTGTCGCTCCAAGCTCCGATAAATAGAATCATGATTGCTGGTATTGCTGTTTGCAAGGGTAGTCTCCA
Source organism: Micrasema minimum (assembly GCA_022494985.1). Lineage (NCBI taxonomy): Eukaryota > Metazoa > Arthropoda > Insecta > Trichoptera > Brachycentridae > Micrasema > Micrasema minimum. Next base: position 19,464 of record JAGVSP010002053.1, on the reverse strand, counting down.
AGCTCCCATGTACGCCACCAATTTCTGTACCTCAGCCTCCTCATTAGTGCCAGTGACATTTTGCTGGATGAGCTTATCACAAAGATCTGTGGTGTAGTTAAGGTTAACTCTGCAAGCTTTTTCTAAGTTTAGATTCTGCACAGCGAGACTTGCTATTACGCTTGGCATCACATAACAAGCGAGAAGAGGTTCGATTGTAATATTTTTTCTAAATATTGTAAATTTTTCTGAAAAAGTTGAGTTTTTCCAAGTTTTTTCTTCTGCAGCACCTTTTGATAGGTTGTTGATATCACCAGCTGGTGCGACCTCAAATTTATCATTCCCATTTTCCATTTTTATGTAAAAAACAAAAAATCCAAATAACCAATTGAAGTTTTAAAATTGGAAGCACTTTTAATACTTCAAAGTCACTTACTTCATTGTAAACACGATACTTGTATTTTTATTACGTTTTTTCCTACCGTGAAAATTGTAAACAATGGAATCGCACTGTTTATAAATAAACCATGGTATGAAATGCCAACACGACCACCATTATGAAGAACTGTACACACACTGAACGACAGAACACCCAATTTGAATGAGAAATAAATAAAAAGTCAGTGATAGTGTGTGTGTGTGTGTGTTGTATTTTATATATTACATGTATTCTAAAAAACCCAACTCAACGAAAGATACCCAGTGCCATCATAATAATGTAGGAATGTATGTATAAGAAATAAAAATGCAAGAAAACTAGTTTGGTAGCCGTTTTGTCGTTAAAATTTAAGTTAGTTTACAAAAAACGAACGGCATAATAAATATTTGTAAGAAAAGATTACACGTTGCCACTAATTAACTAAATAACCACTACACCATTTATCCGAAGGGATAGGCAGAGAGGATAGAACGCCACACCACTCTATCCTAGCTTACTTCCTTCACTTCCTCATATTTATACATCTTCTCGTGCACGCACGACGATTATTCCGACTTTTCACATGACCACTATCAAGTATTTGTTGTACTTGATCATGCCATGTCTTTCTCGGCCTCCCTCGACTTCTACACCCAGACACTCTTACATCATTAACCGGTCTTTCATCATTCCGAACCATCGTAAAAGATCTTAATTTTTTTTTAATAATGATTATCTCAGCCTTGCATTCTACTCTAATTTTGACATTACTTTATTAGTACACCTTCCATACATAGTTTTACCATATATTCGCCTGAGAGATCGCATTTCAACAACGCCATTCAATTTACTTTCGTCTTTTTTTTCCAACTCCGTCGATGTAAACGCCTATTATTCATATTACTTTCCAGAACTTCTTTGTTTCTGTAAAGATATCATTCAAAATAAGAGTTTATGAATTGAATTATTATTGTTTTTATAATTTTTATAAGAACTCTGGATACTTCACAAATCTCATTAAAATACGTATAATAAATCAACATTTAAATAATAATGTGCTCAGGTCATGACATTATAATCACTATCATTATAATATTGTTATATTTTTGTGAACACCTTATTGAAGATGTAAACTTAAGTAGGTACCTACGTACCAATTATGCGCACTTTATACGGACAGAAAACTGTAAAAAGTCTGTCAAAAGACACGCCAAATATGTGAATTTTTAAAGCGCAATCGGAGGTTATAATCGTATGTTTGCGCACAGGAAATTGTAAATAATAGCTAATAATATAATTAAATAATTTGTTTTATACGTTTTTAAACCATACAATATACCAATATCTACTTAAACGTTAACATTTAAAAAAAAAAACTGTCATGTCAGCCAAACGTCGCGTCGCGTCTGCCATTCAATATTCCACGCAGTTTTCAATAATAATAACAATTTGCAAAATTTTATTGAAAAAAAAAAATGACTTCGTACTCAATTTTCTTGAAAACTATGGGTCAAATAAAAAAAAAATACAAAATCGACTCCAAATTAGGACTTGTAGATTCACTGGTTTCCCGCTTGTACATCGAGTTTTGTTACACCAAGTAGAACTTTAGAATGTTATTTGATTTTTTACTATTACTAAAATATGTAACAATAGTGAGATTAAATATAAATAAACGATAAACAATAAACTAGGTGAGAAGTAAGCTCCTATTCATCATCCGGTCCAGCGGACTGTTACTGATGTCATAATTCATGAAACCCCCTTTTTATTCGTATACTTACCTACCGAATAGTGATAAACCCCACAAGTGACGTCATAATATTTTTTTATCGTTGTTTGCATTTGATGACCTTGTTTATATTTATATTTTTTAATACCTGTATTTTCGTGAATTATTTGTGAAAATGACTTAAATATAAGACATAAATACTACTTTGATGGAAGAATGATTGTATCTTTATTGAATCTAATGTAAATATTATGTATTTAGTCAGTTCAATTGGTGAGAATTCCCAAACGGATTTATATACTTATTATAAGAAGTGATTATAAGATGGCTACCTGGGGAGCGATTACAAATAAGATTCTACGAGCCTAGATTCGAATGATGCCGATGAAAAATTCAAATTTCCAAATTTTCTACATAAAAATTAACTATACAGGTGTATTACTATTTGTGATTATAAATATTTTTTGGAGTTTAGCGATGTGTCCTCTCAAAGTAGAGGCATTTACAATTTGCTTGGGAATGTTTGTGATGATGAAATTGCTATACTTATCCATGCATCTTTAGTACTAGTACAAGTAATGTACATTCCACGCTTGAGCGCGCTCGGTGGTATTAATTAGGGTGGTGGAAAAAACGATATTGAAAAAATTTTTCATTTGCTTTAAATTTTCATTATTATTAAATAATATCATCTCTTACAATGTAATTGATTATATTACACCCTGTATACGAATAGGTAAATCTCTATAATTTATTTCATCAAGGCAAGATGATCATACTTACGCTTCAGCGCCAGTCCAAGGTATCATCATCATCACTCATTATCATACCATATCTGCTCCCTATGTGGAGCATATGGATTCCACAAACTGCCTCCATGTCAAGCGATCGGCCATCAGTTCCCGCGCATCCTCCCAGGTAAATAAATATTTTTATCACCCAGTCGGGAATCGAACCTGCGATCTCGTGCTTTGTAGCCTATCCAATGTAGTATCCACTACATTACGATGCCGGCATGTTTTTTTTAAATAGGAAAAATATTGATTGACATCTTAATAATTATTAATTACGGAGTGACTTCTTAAAAATATGGGCTATAAAAATACGGAAGGTCTTGTAAGCTTATTATATCTACCTATCGTACAAAGCTACAGAGGGCGCTTCATTGGCAAAAGTGCAGTGTATCTAGATCATTAAAAAAATATTTTTATCGACCATGTAAGATAAGTCTGTAGAATCTTAATTTAACCAATACCCTGAAACTAGTTTCTTGGAAGTGTTAGTAAAAACTGGGGAATCCCGGTGTAATCGTTTCACTTATTACAAAGATAACTTTTGTGAACTTCAATTCATTTTCTAGACGTATGATTGAAGAGATGATTCTTGAAACGTTTTGATTGAAAACGGTACAGTGAAGCAAATTTAGGAAGGGGCTTGACCTTGGCGATAGCCTCTTTACTTGGAGATGTATATTCAATTACAATTTTATATGTGTATGCATACAGTAAGTATTTATGTAAGTATACACTTTACAAAACATAAAATAATTCAAACAGAAAAATATTACTAATAAAACAAACATAAATATAAAAATTGATTAAGAATACTATCATCATACTATATCCGCTCCCTATGTGGAGCATATGGAATCCACAAACTGCCTCCAGGCCAAGCGATCGGCCGCCAGCTCCCGTGCATCCTCCCAAGTCAAGTCCACGTCCCGCAGCTCTGACGCAAGCTGCCGACGAATTGTCAACAGTGGACGACCAGGACGCCGAGAACCTGATGCCTTGTAAAATAGGCAAGCATGGTTGAGGCTCTCGGGAGGCATGCGTAGTATGTGGTCATGAATAAAACCATGTATTAGTCGACAAGGATGTAGGTACGAGTAGGTACTTACAATTTATAAGCATTGATATTGGTATCTACGTATAATGTTATTATGTTGTACATCTAATTTCCCAACATTATGGGATTTACTTTTTCAATGTAAATTACGTAACATAATAATATTATTATCTAATTATCAGAGTACTTAAAAAAAACTTAAATTGTTTAAGTAGATGAGTATGTAAATTAAGCATCGTCCTCCAAGTGATGAATTCCAGTGGTACCGTACGTAATTTAATCAAAAAAATGTTTTTATGTAAAACGCTCAGATTAGTTAAATATCTTGGTGTAAGTTCATTGTAATAATAATTATTGAAGATAATATATATTTATTTCAAACCTTGATGTGGAGAGTGCAAGCTTCTAAGGTTCATATAAAAATCTAAATATATTTATACAGAATAAGAATATAACAACATAAAAGGGAAGTTAGGGAACGGACGGAACGGACGCGGCAACCTCCAATAACTGGAGTCGTGAGGATGCAGCGGTGGACCTGGCTTGGGCATGTACTCCGGATGCCTCGGGAGAGCCTGAACCCGAGTTGCCTCTTCTTTACGCCTGCAGGATCCCGCCGTCCTGGCAGACCGTCGATGACCATCCTGGTGGAGCTGTTGGATGCGGGCCTGACGTGGGAGGAGGCGAAAGAGCTGGCCGGGGATAGTGTTTTCTGGAGGGATCTAGTGATGTCCACATGCTCCACATAGGAGCGAACGTGGTGAAAGAAGAAGTAGGCACATAGAATTTGTGCAACTTGCTTAATTTTAGGTACTAATGAAAGCTTTTATGAGAAGAAAAAAACTAAGCTTGGATTAAAGCTTTAAAATGTATTAGATGATAGTGGAAGATAGATAAAATTGACTTTTTTTTTATTGAAAAATACAAATGGAACATTAAATTTTGACAGCTTACTTTGAAATAGCTTGTTTAGTGTTAACTTAACGGTTTCACGGTTCTTTTAAATATCTCATCTGCGCTGCGATTCTACTAAGGTTTAAGACACTTCTGCGCATACGAATTAAGTAAAAAATCGTATACGCAGTAGTTTGAAAAAATTAACAGAATCGCAGCGCTGAGCTTGTTTACGAAGTTTTATTTCAGCGACATCTGTCGTTGATATTTTAAAACACATTGTGTATTTTATCTCCAAGTTTATTAGTCTGTATTAAAGTATAAAATTAATAATAATCACATAGCAGTTACTTCGTTGGTGTAGGCATACAGTTCTTTATGGTTGTAGTCTTTGCTAATTTTCATTTCCTCTGCATTTTCATTTTCCTCTTTACGTTCTTGCTTTTCAAGGATGTACATGGATCTGAAATAATTTTCAACGGTGTTTTTATCCTTGTAACATCGAAATTTTTGTCTGTTATGTAAAAAAATAGACAGTGAATTGTTGAGTCAATAAAAAAAAGTATCTCGGGTAAAGGCTAGTTTTGATCTGCAAGAGTCTATTTACACAACATGTCCGTGACGTACCGTACTGTTACTTCTGTTTTCCATATAACCTAGTCAAATGAGATTATTTAGAAAACTATATGATATGCGAAACCAATTTAAATAACTATTTATATTAAATTTTTAATGTTCTATTACTTTATCACATTATTTTTTTCGTCAGGTTTTTCGTTTTTTTTTTGTTTTCTGAAGAAAAAAAAATGAATAAAAGCCTTTTTTGCAGTTTTCTGAAAATTCTGATTCAAGCTCACATACTATTTATTCATCAGGATTTTTTATATAGTCTTCCCAGGAGATCACTAAACAAGTTAAAAATATCGGATTTACTGGTAATTCGAGTAACAGCGAAATATGAGCGTAAACTATAATTATTATTAATAATTATTATTGATATCCCAACAGAGACAGAGAAACTCTGGAAACGAATGTGAATTATCTAGGCGTTAACAGCGCTTATGACCCGTCATTGGCTGGGTTAACTGGCCACTTGATGTATTACAACATTCCCCATTCCGCCGATATCATCATCTGATAACCATATATGACAAATTTTTGTAACTTGTATATGTATATATTGAACTCGCGTTCAGTGTATCACATTACAAGTGAATTTCTCACTGGTGACATCTGTTGAGAAGATTGTTAAGCATTTTTGGCAATCAATCTTTATACGCACCCAATGATGCATAGGGCACTACATTGGCACACCAAGTGCAGTGCATCTTGATTATTTTACTACACGAAGGCAAAATGATCAGTCTTACGCTTCAGCAATACCAGTCCGAGGTATCGCACATGAAATATTAGTTAATATGAAAATCACATTTAACAAATATTTCATGGTGTCCCCTTACGGGAATCGAACCTGTGACCTAATGCGCCACCACTATACTCCGAGGCGGACAAACAAATTAATAAACTCCTCAATCAATTAACCACCAAAAGATAACAGAAAAATAATAACCATGAGAACTAAAATGACTGAATAAGTCCTTCACCTTGAACCGGAAATCAGATGACTTTGAATATCGGAGATTGGAACCTATTGTGGTTATGCAAATATTTTCTTCAGATCGATCATAGATCATAGTAGTTATCCAATGATCAGTAATTATTGCTGGTAGGATGTACGATCTACTGATGATACTAATTCCTAGTATTACATTACCTCGTAATCCCGATTGTATCACATCGTAGTTGATCAAGACTTGTTTATTTTTTAGAGTGGATCCTATTATAAATAAGACTTATATCACTGCACGTTTTTATGGGTAACAATATTATATAAATAAAGGTATTATAATATTCAGGAGATCAACTATAAAATTGTTATTTGATCAATTTGAGCATTTTTAGTTCAGCTTGTAAGTCTGCTCCTGCGGTCAGCATTAGAAATTTTGTGTGTTCGACGAGAATATAATATGTGAAAAAATCGTTGCTCTAGTGCAGTGATTCCCAAAGTGGTCTATATCAACCCCCAGGGGTCTTTGACAACCTGCAAGGGGTCTACGTCAGCGAAAAAAAAGGGGGTCCATGAAATGAAAATGGGGGTCCATGATAGTGAATCTTTGCATACACTGATAGTACCTATTTACTTACATTATACTATCTTATAATATAAAGACATATACAATATACATTATTTATAAAAGTACCTATGAAGTAAAAAAAAATTATACATGTTTATAAAATTGTGTAAGTTGTAGGATGTAGGGATTCGCTTTGTGGTCGCAATACATTTTGAACTTGCACATAGCGATAAACCAGTATAATCTTGTTACATGCATACGCATTTTTAACACTAAACTTCACTACAGTTAGAAATTTACAAAAAATCAATATCAGGTAAGTAGGGGGTCTACAAAAAACCGAAAAACATGGCAAGGGGTCTACGATACAAAAAAGTTTGGAAACCTAAGATCTGGAGACTATGATTAAGGATCTTCCTTTTCTCTGCCGTGCTGCTGAATGCTGAACGTCATGGTCTACTGGATTGCACGGAAATTGAATGGACTCATCGCCTCCATTTCTCCTGGTCCTGGCTCATATTAATTGAATCAGAAAATATCCCCATTAGCTCCTTTATTTGGTCTAACCATCTTGTAGAGGATCGTCCGCATCCCCCAGCTTGCTTTCCCTTAACATAGCCCGTGATCACAAGATTTCTCAGAACCTCAGTGTTTCTTAAAATGTGTCCTAAATACTCGTAGTATTAGACAGAGGATAGAGACGTTAGCGCGTCTTGCAATTTATAGGATGCACAGCGTTTTTTTTTAAATAGTCGTACCAAGGCTATGCAGATAAGGGAAAGTGGTAGTAGTAGTAACAAGGCTAGAAAAATAAATGTGATTTGCCCTATACTTATATAACATGGAAACAAATTGGCGGCACACAAAATGAGGCAGCAAATCTAATAAAAAGTATCACTCTATTTCCCTAGAATTTCATGTGTTCTGTAATTACTAATTGTTTTATTTTTTTAACGCCTTCGTTATTCTAAAAATTGTAAAAAAAAAACTTTTGGCTGTCTGTTAAGTCGGTTTACGGATGATAATTTTACGTGATAACGTCATAAGAAAACATTGATGAAAAATAGCATACTTTTATGAATTTAATTGAATTATTATTACTGAATTATCATTATTTTGTATGATGAAAGCAGGAGTTAATTGAAAATTAGATTTTTTTAGATAAATTATCATTTTTTTGCACGTGTTAATTCAAATATGTGTTTACTTAAATTATGCTCTGACGACGTGCACGTGGATGACGATGAAGATTCTGATGCTGTACCTGAAGCGAGGACGTCGAGATCACGGTTCCACACCAATGGAGTGGAAGAGAGATAGATGCGTCACAAACCGAACGCTTAGGCCGATCGTGCCTCTCTATCGCTTGTTCCGCGCTCTCACTTGCACACCCGGCTCAGGCGGAACGTGAGAATGAGTCTTGTTTTTTCGTGTGTGCAGCCGGTGTTCATCGATTTATAAGACGTTATCACGTCAAAAACAGGGGGATCGGTTCTTCTTAAAAATTCATACACTTTTTCAATAAATTACGCTATTTCTCTAGGAAATAGTTCTAAGTTCATTATGCGACAATTTTTCAGAAACTTTGTAACTTTCCGGAATATAATTTCGAAACCACCTAAACTTCTAACGCTGGCCTTAGGTGGAGAGACTTTTAAATCCTTATATGATACCGTACTTACAAGAAAATGACAACTACAGGTATCGTGAGAACTGCTCCCATGAGGAAGATGGCCCCGGGTATGGTTTGTATGGTCCTGACGTACACCTGGTTGTAGAGAGGACTGTAGATAATGGGGACCATGGCTTCTACGACTCCAAACAGAGAATGGATACGACCTGAAATATAAAGTATTCATCATTATCGTGACGCTGAAGCGTAAGACTAATCATCTTACCTTCATTATAAGTTTTACTTAACTAAATCCGGCACCCATCCAACATTGAGTGCCGATGAGGGAAAGTAAGTAAGTTTTATTTTAAAAGTCTTAATTTTAACAAGTATTGATATTCGTCAGTGTGTCTGACATAAAGTGCATATCCGAAGTGAGATATGACTAGACCAAATTTCATCGACAGAAATAAGGTATTTTTAAAATATTTTTCTAGTGCATTAACTTTTTTCTGCTTTATTTTAATAGACAGCACCATTTATAAAGTTTTTTTAAATTTATTCGTTTCAAAATATTGAAATATTATTTTGAAATTAGAAAAACTGTTATTAAAAAAAAGAAAAAGTTACGAATAACCGAAATATAAATATCCACAAAATATCTGCTTTTTCGAAAGTCGCCCACAAAATTATTTTTATTTCAAACCTTTATTTTTTTCAAAAATAATTTTGTAGTATTTTTAAACAAATTAATAAAAGAAACTGTAAAAAAAGAGTTATCAATAAAAATTTGCAAAAAAAAGTCCGCAAGACAGATTTTTCGGGAGGTCGGATAAAAAATGCAATGCAAAAAAACCAATCCTTTTTCCGTACGATTTCCAATTACAATTGTCTAAAATTAATAATCACAATGCCTGGTAGTCTTTTTGTTTTTATAAGTGTGCATTATTTTACGACGTGCTGAAAAAACCAAAGTAGGAAACGGTAAATTAGGATTTCATAGAGTTATAAATTGATTTTGCAAGGCTATAAGGAAATATAAAAGTACTCCATTGTATGTTTACAGATAATGAATGTTTAAAACGCTAATGTTGATAATCATTTTTTTAACTTATAATTTTGGGGTCCAATTTAAATAAATTTAGTGAATGTAAAGTCCGTGAAATTTAATATCATATCATATTTTAAAGTAAGTAAATTAGACTACGGTGGTTTGGAAAAAAAGCAAAGTAAAGTGAAATTAAAAACCCTTCTTAAAAATATAGGAGTATCTACTATGAATAATTAATATTATCGTACTGATGATAAATACGAGTATTTAGGGCACTAACGGGACCAATTATACCTCACTAAAGCACTCTATGAAGTAGTGCATTTAGAACTAGGATCTCATCAGAATAGGTAATACAAAACAAGCCGTAATAATAAACATTATGTTGATGACATACCTGTCTCCCCAAAATCGACTAATTTGGTACCCATGGACCTTATTGCGATAGAAAGATCCTTGTAGTCTACAACACTATATGATTTGTCAAGTGAAAATAGAATCTGGTGCGATTGAATGCACAATACAAGCTAAAAGTATTGGTGACCTATCCGGCTTACCAGGTTCCACTATTTTAGTAGCTACAGATCTCAATGTCATGACAATGACCCCAACTCTACTAAAGCACTCTATGACCTAGCATGCATAGAACTAGGGTCTTGTATGTTAGAGTAGGTACGCAAGAATATTGATGACCTACCTGTCTCTCCAGGATCTACCATTTTGGTAGCTATAAACCCCATAGCCATCACTCTAAGCCCTCTTAGGTACTCCATAATCTGATTCATGTAGAAATAGGAGTAAAATAGATTACACAAAAAAATTGATGACCTACCTGTCTCTCCAGGATCTACCATTTTGGTAGCTATAAACCTCATAGCGATCACTCTAACCCCTCTCTATAACCGGGTTCATGTAGAAATAGGAGTATAATAGATTACACAAAAATATTGATGACCTACCTGTCTCTCCAGGATCTACTAGTTTGGTAGCTATAGACCTCATGGCGATTACTCCGACTCCACTAAAGCACTCTATGACCTGGCCCAAGTGGAACCAGGATCTAATGATGATTTTTCAAAATTTGGTTTTGATTTTATCGACCATGTAAGGGAATACTGAAGAATCACATCTGTAATTGCTATCCTGACATGTTATGCCACACAGTGGACAGTTTGTAACAACACTACTAATATGCTTATTTATTAAGCGCCATTTTCATGAAAAATCACCTCAAGCGTGCTGTACATGGTTTGATAATTAATTCCAGACTCAATCAATTTACGATTTAAAAAAATCTGAAGAAAATGTAAAAACCGGTTAATTAATTTAACATATACCTAGGTTTGTACTGGATCAATCAATCTTCCATTACAGAATAACACCATTCCATCTATAATGTTAGATTTTCACTTTTAAATACAATTTAATAGTCCTTTGTTACATAGAATCATTTCATTTCATTTCAATCACTAACCCAAACGTACCTACCGACTAAATTCATGAGGACTCCATATGTAGTAAATAAACTGAAGTCCACTTCATTAAAGTTGAATTTGTAGCGAGTGAAAAGGTAGATAACTCCAATTTCACCTGGAAAAATAAAAATACGAAATTACAATTACTACTCTACTCTCCCTTATCCGCACCCAATGGTGCATAGGGCGCTACATTGGTACACCAAGTGCAGTGAATCTTGATCATTTGTTGCACATAAAAAAATACCGAAGACGGACATACATTATGATAAAAATATCACATCAGAGCAGAATTTTATTTACTACTTTTATCACTTTTTCCTGATGGTGAATAGGGCACTTAATTATTTGTTACATAAGGGCAAGGTGATCAGTCTTACGCTTATCAGTCAGCGCCCGTTTTTAGCATCACATTAAATATTTTGATGTGAAACACATTGAAATTATTTTTTTCATATTGACCCCGTCGGGAATCGATCCTGCATGAGGTTGCATAGAAACCCAACGTGCTAACCACTACACCACGAGGCAGATGGGTTTTATTCTGTTTTTTAGAAAGTTCGTAATGTACATACCTACCTAGTTCAATTTACAAGAGATTTTTTCTACTTCTAAAAGGGATATTTTGATATTATGTTTATTATTTTTTTTATCATTTGTTTTTTTACAGGATTTGGGACAAACCAAAATGACTTTGGTTGGTAATTCAGAACATCTACAATTTAATAAACAATGTCTTTTTTCATAAATATGCAACAAGAGGTTCAAAATATATAAGATTAGAAAAGAAGAAAAGAAAAGAAAAACTATGTCACAGAATTGTCTAATGCATAAGGGCATTAAAATGTATGAGGAGATTCCAGATGAAATAAGAAATGAATAAAATGTAAAGTTATTTAGGGTTAAATGTAAAAAATAGGTGTGAAAAATATTAGTGTAGGTATTATATTATAGCTAAATTGAAAAATGTATAATGGTAGGATAAGAATAGCAAGGAAAAATGAAAATTAAGTGTAATGTAATATTATTCTACGTAAAAATTATATAGGTAGTACTTAATAAATATAATAATATATATATTTTTTTAATTATGCAATTGATGTGTTTTTTATATTGATTTAAAAAAGTACAAAGCGATTGTAAATAATTAAATAAATAACTTTTATTAGCATAAAACGTGTCTACCATCACTACAAAAATATATTTAAAGTGTATTATTCGTCATTTAACTAATAAATAATTCATATTCAAACCGGCACAAATGGTTCATATTAAATTAGAATATTGTACATACAATAGAACTTTGAACAATCATGTGCATAACTTTAAATGAAAAAAAAGATTCGCAAGTGGCAAGTGATAAACGTCGACAAAACAACGCCCAAAAACACGGCACAATAACTCAGAAAAGCACTACCCGTATCCTGAAAATCTACGAACTTTCACAGGAAAATGGTATTGAAATTTCTTAGACATTTTATTTAATTCTTAGAAATGAATTTAAATAAACAATAAATAATACGTTTCATATTTCAAAAAACGGTTCTATAAAAGTTTAAGCTACTGCTTTAATATAAAACGTCCTGTTTATGTTTTTCCCTCATTTATCTTCAACGATTTTTTTTATATTTAAAATAATTTACGCTTAAGTAAGATTTCTTTAAACGTGTATATTTAATAAACCACATTTTGAGTGTGTCCAAATACTTTTAGTGAAATGGGGAATGTTGTAATACATCATGTGGCCACTTAGCCCAGCCTAATAAATAAGCCCTGTAAACGCCTAGATATCCATATTCCCTTCAAAACTTCTCGTATCTGTTGGGATGTCAAAGTGTATATTTAACATTAAAAATTGAAATTACTTGACATTATAAAATAAAATGTGTATTTTATATTGGTGTTGCTGCTCAGGGATTAAAAAGGAAATCAAAATAAATATTATTATTTACCATATACTGGTCCCGTTAATGTGATGAAAATGATCATAAGGAGCATTACTCTGAGCCTCCGAGTTCCTGGTCTTGGTTTGAAGGCCACCTTCAACGTATCAGTTGCATGCATAGGATTAAAAAAATCCAGACAAAAGTGCATATTTTCGTTAGGTTCCTGCACTTTCCGCGTATCCTTAATACAAAATAATCCGTAAATAAATCCAATAGCGTACAAGGATGTGGAGATAGAAAAAACCCCGTAAAATCCGAGGGTCTTCGTTAGAATTCCACTTAAAGCTGTTCCTATGGGGATCCCAACACTTATAAAGATATTGACAACTCCGATCCTGAAGGTTTTATTTTCAACTGTTGTGTGATCTGATATGTAGCAAAAAACAGACATAAACATGGTGGTGCATCCACCTGTCATCGCGGGGGGTACTGCTTCAAAAACTCCAGTCACTTCAATTGGCCAATCAAGGAAGTAGAAGGTGCAGAGAAGAAGTCCAAGACTTGAGATGATCTCTCCTACCAGTGGCATCATCATGCATGGTCTTCTAAGCCCTGTTCTATCGCTCCAGGCTCCTATGAACATGATCATCAAAGCTGGAATACACGTCTGCAAGGGAGACTTCCAAGACACCATATTAGCAACAAGAGTCTGGACTTGCTGGACTTCTTCTGTTAAGTTCCCAACATCCTGTCTAATCAACTTGTCGCAGATTTCTTGACTGAATCCATTGTTGACTCTGCAGGATTTTTCCAAGTTTAGATTTTGAACAGCTAAAGCTGCTAAAACACTGGGCATAATATAGCATGCTAGAAGAGGTTCAACAGTCACCAAACTAAACACATTTCTTACTCTTTTGAAAAAACCGGGCTTTTCTTTTGTTATTTTAGATTTTGAATCTGGTACCACAATCAAATCACCATGATTCGTAACACTTTCTTGACATGTGATTGTCATTTTGATTTTTAAAAAAAAATTAAGTCATGTCATTTTCAATGATTGTATTACTTAAACAATTTCACATTAGTTATTTGTTAATTGTTATTAAAATAACGGTTCTCTTATATTATTTAGATTAAATTAGCACGTTAAATAGTTGCATCCACCTCACGTAACTTTAAAACACATACTGATATAAAGCGAAAAGCCAGAATCGAGAAGCTATTGAGCAATAATGTACTTCCTTAACCTGTATTATGTAATTACGAAAGCAGGGTTGTGCAATTCATGATTTAATATATAGAAAAAAAAAATAAGCAGTTTGGAAACTTGGTAACTAATTGCTTTACGACACGCAGATTTTATTGTAATAATAAAGAGCCAATGACACACGTGTTTTTGTTAAGACTTCAATATAACGATCTGATATAGGAAATCTGAGTTCATTTAAACCGGCTTGAGTTTGTCAAATTGATATTATTGCACGTTTGTTGCAAAACAGTCTTAACTTTAAAACATTTTAATTTTGTATAAAATATCTGTGACTGTTAAAACCCGTAATCAAGTGACAGTTTTAATATATATTTAAGTAATGTCAAGTAAGTAAAAAGTTAATTTTCGTAACCTCTTGTGATTTTTTTACTATAGTAACTTTTATAATTAAAAGCTAGGTACTTTTGAAAATGCGTAAGGAAAAAGCGCATATCGCAAAAAAGTAAACACAAATATAAAAATAATCATTGAGTAAATGTTCGTATGGGTACCAATTTAAACATATATATATATACCTTACTAGATTTTTAAAATTATTAACTAACTAACTAACCATCACGCCACTTCCCCGTAGGGGTAGGCAGAGAAGATAGAATGCCAGACCACTCTGTACACATAGGTACTTCCTTTGCTTCCTCTACATTCATACATCTTCTCATGCACATACGCCGATTATTCTGACTTTTCACATGTCCTCTTTCAAGTACTTGTTGTACTTGGTCATGCCATGTCTTTCTCGGCCTTCCTCGGCTTCTACTCTACATACAGGCACACTTGCATTTAAACTTTTTTTTTGCCGTTCTTTCCTCACCCATTCGCTCCACATGACCAAACCATCGGCATCGTAAAAGCCCCTTCTTAATTTTGTCGGTAATGCTTATCTCAGCCTTGCGCTCTAATTTCGACATTTGTGCACCTATCATACATAGTCTTACCACACATTCGCCTGAGAGATCGCATTTTAACAGCATTCAGTCTCATTTCATCTTTCTTTTTCCAACACCACGCTACACTACCATACATAAGGGTTGATACCAGTAAATAGGTATTTTACCCCTCACTTTTACACAACTGAATAGAATACTCGGTGCATGCATATTGAAATATTGTTTTTATATAAAAGTATTTTATTGTTTTGTGGTTTTGCCAATCATATATATTTTTTCAAGTAATAAATTTTAAGTAAAGTTTTTTGAAAAATCGTGTATGACATTGAACCACGGTATTCTTTTGAATAACTCTTCCTTGTATATTATTATATTTAAAAATAACACACTCTTGTATTGTCAATATTCCATGATTGACAAGTGAACATGATTTCATGATCGTCTCAAGGTAATATTTAACACAATTCGAAATGTGCATATATATATTTTTTTTATATTTACATATAGATACGTTTACTGATAGATCTAAAAAAATTATATATTAATCAAAATCAACATGGCCATGAAACCCGAATAGAAATAAACTGAGGCTACCGTTTCGTAAAAAATCTAAGTCACAAAATTTGTTAATGCACCGAGCAGTGAAAATGTTTGAAGAAATACCAGAATAGATAAAAAAAGAAAAAAAAGTGTCTGTATTTAAGGCTAGGTTAAGAAAATATTATTGCAAGTAATATTCAATAATTATCTTTAAGGTTTTTCTACTTGCACAAAATAATAAAGTGTTTATATTAGGACATACGTAAAAAATTAGGAATGTACTACTTTAAGATCAAATAAATACTAGTGTTGCATTTCAGCTGACGAATTTCAAATCAACTTACGTGTTTGCTTGTTAATGATAAAGTTTATTATTCAAGTTAATACTGGATCGAATCGTGAGTAGGAACCTTATCGCGATACAGTTTTTTGTCGTCTTTAATCTAAATATCTACCTAGAAGATGAAATAAACGAGTTAGTCGTGATGTGTTCTAACTTAGGCATGTTGATAGGTATTCTATATAAGCCTCACATTCATATCACTGTTAAAAATATTTACATACAATGATGACCTGACGGTGTAAATATTAAGTAGAAGCCGTACTACTTTATTGTAGAATGTATTGATTTATTTGTATGTGTTGAACATTGTAAGTAACACAGAGGTGAGGAAACGGACACAGCAACCTGCGGTCGTGCGGCGAAGTTGTTTCGACTGGCTGGGCCATAAAATACGTATGCCACCCGATAACCTTAACCATGCTTGCATATTTTACAAGGCAAGGGTCCTCGGCGTCCTTTTTTTTAAGGCGTGAGTTGTATTATTATTCGCCTTGCCTTAAATGTTCAAGGCTTATATTTACTTTAAAGGGGTACATGGCTTCTAATTTACTTTTACTTATAAACAACATTTTGAGTGTGTCCAAATACTTGTAGACAAAAACTGGATTTCACTGGATAAAGGTTTCTGCTAAAATGCTTAGCAATTTTCTCAATGGATGACAGAGAGTTCACATGTGAAGCATCGCGCCATTTTACTGTATATTGGCAGATATGGATATCAAATACAAGGTGAAATGGGGAATGTTGTAATACATCAAGTGGCCACTTAACCCAGCCAATGACAGGTCATAAGCCCTGTAAACGCCTAGATATCCATATTCCCTTCCAAGTTTCTCGTCTCTGTTGAGATGTCAAATTGTACTTTTACTTAGTTGAGGATCGGACGGGATATTGTGGATCTGATGTGGACCAAAGGAGCTTCTCCGCATTTGCCTTATATGGCGAAAAAACCATGAAAAATTCGATATGGAGAAGGCCGACCATTGATGGACATTAATGGTCCTCAGCAGCGTCCTGGATGTCCAGTGCTGACAATCCTCTATAAACTCTTTTTATTTTCGTCTTCTCCTTTTTCTTCTGTTCGATTTTCATTAGTAGATTAAAAGAAATAGCTTCAAATAGCCCTCAAATGGACAGTTAAAATGTTCGTCATACCATATTCGCTCCCTATGTGGAGCATATGGATTCCACATACTGCCACCAAACTAAACGATCGGCCGGCAGTTCCCGTGCATCTTCAAAAGTCAGATCCCGCAGGCGCAGCTCTGACGCAAACTGCCGACGGATTGTAAGCACTGGTCATGGCGTGATGATTGGTTAGTTCATTTGTAAAAGCACGCCATGGCTTGTAAGATTTTTCAATGTTTAGAATATCCCCGTATTTCCATTTAGGTAACACAAAGATGTTGGTATTCATGGAAAATTACTAAAAATTTATTTCCAGTATGGATTTTAAGTTGAATATTAATATGATTTATTTTATGGGCTTCATCTTTATTAATTTCATCTATTTTTCTTACTAGCACGAAAATAAAGGCCAACTCGGTTATCGTGAGGACTAAAATTTATTACAATTGACATCTCAACAGAGACGAGAAGTTTGGAAGGGAATATGGATAGCCAGAATATGTTGCTACCTATTTTTTTTTCTTTTTCTTATTATATACAATATTTGAAATATGTAATGTAAAAGCCCCTTGGGCGTGGATATTATTTTATAAAATAAAAAAATAATTAGGCGTTAACAGAGCTTATGACCTGGTATTGGCTGGGTTAAGTGGCCATTTGATGTGTTTGTGTCAACATTCCCTATTTCACCTAGTATATCCATATCTGCAAATTATCAGAACTTGTATAAATTCGTCACGCCATTTCAAGGAATGGCGCGAAGCTTCACATGTGAACATTGTGAACACTCTCTGTCATCCATTGAGAAAATTGCTAAGCATTTTAGCAGAAACCGTGTTTGCAAGTGATAAATTCTTACCGAATTATATCACCTACTGGGAAACGCCTGAAGATGAATTTCAATTTTATGATAGCCCGTAATGGGTGAAATCCAGTTTTTGTCCACAAGCTTTTGGACACGCTCAAAATGTTGTTTATTAAATTTATTTTTAATTTTCATACACATAAGGTATTCATTATTCATGTACATAGGGTTTTTTAACTATCAAGAACATAATTTATTAGTACCTGCGAATGCTTTAAAAAAAAAAAATGACAGTGATTTTAATTTATGAAAGGTAGAAATAAGATGTGAATGATGTTGTTTTATATTTTATAGACGTCTTAATATATACATATTCTTTTTATTATTAGAAAAATGAGCTTAAAAACAATAGTAGATATTTATTTATTCAAGTTAATTATTTTTTCAAATTTTATTTTTTACATTATAAATACGAAACGAAGCAGGACGAAACCGATTTTGCACTACAAATTATGTTTAATCTCCGTCTAAAAGGTGTGGGTATATACCCAAAAAAAAAATTCTTGTAAAGCTTCTCCGAATCACCTTTTAGACGGAGATTAAACATAATTTGTAGTGCAAAATCGGTTTCGTCCTGCTTCGTTTCGTATTTATAATGTAAAAAATAAAATTTGAAACAATAATTAACTTGAATAAATATTATATAATAATGAATTTGGTTATATTTGCAATTTTAGTACCTATAAAGCAAAAAAAAACTCACAATTTTAATAACCGTTTCTACTATTTTAAAATAGTTTTAGTTTTATTAAATAAAACAAAATAGAAGCAATTGTTATTTACATCACAATAAACACTCGAATTTCAGGAATCAGTATTGATATTTGGGCGTTTACAGGGCTTTTGACCTGTCTATTGTATTACGACCTAACGCATTCCTATTTTAAAAAGCTCTCAAATTATTTTCGTTCACACATTTAGTATTACGCAATTTTTTTAAAAAAGAACGAAATAAATCTTAAGATAGGAACCTATTTTTATAGTTTTCACTCATCCACGCTCGTTATAACTAAGATAGACTATACAGAGCAATCATTAGCAATCAGTCAGAAAAATAAAGCAACAAAAAAAGAAATCGTGATCGTCAACATTCAAATATCTCATATAGAATAAAAAATGCAAACAATCTAATATATAAAAGACAATGGCACAGGTATCCTGTGTTTTTTTTTATCTACCTTTGTCTTCTGTTGGTAGATAAGCAATTCTCTGAATGCTCTGAGCCCGACACTAAACACGTTTGCAATAAATCTCCTTTTGTTTTTCTGCCGGTTCATTTGTTTTTATAACTCGGCTAATTATTTAAAGTCGTTCGGGGGTCTAATTGTGAACGGGATTTGACCAATTTAACGATTTGGTACCAAAACTAGGAGAAGATCGCGTATTTATAACATGCGACCA